>JARYGA010060585.1:51120-75433 GCA_030545235.1 Helianthus tuberosus
ATAAATAAAATATCTTACGCAAGTTAAATATGATAAATATCATTCAAAATCGTTTAAAATAAACGACCCATAATTAAGAAAATGTCAAACTTAGCCGTTGTTAATCACCAAACTTAGCCACCGTTGATTCTTAGTAGAAATCACCGTCGATTGCTATGGCAATCAAAGAAGATTAGAGCCGGATGTGGGCCTGTGCAGGAAATGCCACCGCACAAGGCCCATAATATCAGAGGGCCCAAAATTATCTAAAAATATATATGTTATATATATAAATATATTGTAGAAATCAAATATAGAAATTCACTGTCTGGCTCAATTGGTGTGCCTCTTGTCTATGGCATCAGCGTTTCAGTGTTCGGATCCTGCAAGTATTGTTTTATCCTTTTTACTTATCTTTGGGTTCCTCCATATTTTATTTTGTTTATGGGCATCAAAAATTGATTTTGATTTAATAATTGGGAACAGGGGAAATGCCCCAACTCCCGAATTTCAAGCCAGTGTTTTAGTCTTTAATTTTTATTTTTCACATATAAATTTAAACGTCCATGAATTTGTAAGTCGTTTGTTTCTCATTTAATCATTTACATAAAAAAAACTTTGCATCTTTTCTTGTTTAAACTCATAGTTCCTTTTATTTCTCATTTAATCATTTAAAAACGTTACATCTTTTCTTGTTTAAACTTGTAGTTTCTTTTATTTCTTATTTAATTATTTAAAATATAAATATAGTTGAACACAATTTCTAGTTCGATTTATTTTATTTGAATGAAAATGTTCCTATTGCCAAACCAATTTGTGTTGTCAAACAAATTTGATACATTTATTAGAGTTCTTTTTGGTTAAAGAATTTAAGTGTTGGTTCTTTTTGTTTGTCCGGAGGGTGTTTAAACTAAGTTAAGTGTATTAGTTTATTTGTAACATAAAAAAGGAAATCGCATGTTATAAACCCAATTTGCATGTTAATAATGTATCGCGTACGCAATGTACGTTAAGACATTTTGTACGTTAACCAGCCTCTATATATATGTGTGTGTGTGTGTTATATTTAGGGGCCAATTTTTTTTACTTGCACAGGGCCCAAGAATTCTTAAGGATTCTCGGGGACGGCCCTGAAGACGATGATACGGCCTCCTCTAAGCCGTCGGCCCAACACCATGTCTACGCAGTTACCAACATTCAAAATAAGGTTTGTATCATCGACGACACCAAAGTCACGTATTCATCCTTGGTTAAGCTCTTTAAACTCCATGCACACGATAACAAGGTTCTTAATCATATTGATGAAACTCCACCGCCAGCCAAAACCCATGAGACTTAAAATCGATAGCAGTGTTCTTCGATGGATATGTGGCACCTTTTCTGATGACTTATTGGTTCGGGTTCTTAATATAGACACCACTAGCATGGATGCTTTGATCAAGATTCTAGACATCATTCTCAACAACGAATTATATAAATTAATAATTTCTATGTAGCTAGCATATGTACAGTGAGAATTTTGATATATATTCAAGAGTCCTTTGTCTATTTTATTAAAAAGGATAAATAAAAAATATGCATTAACCTAAAGGAGGGTATATATTCTATATTTCTCCATTCCAAAAGGATATAAAAAAAGGTCTCTAGAGTCCAGACAATGATGTATGACACGGATAGATGATTCTAATTTCCAACTGTTTGCAACTACCTAAAACGTCCCTTTAAATTTCAAATGTCAAACAAACTTCATTAAAAACATAGTGTTGTAAATTTAATCTAAGGTCTTATATAATCAAAACTTCATGTAAAAGCACAGTGTTGTAAATCTAATCTAAGGTCTTATACATAATCATATAATGATTAATTGATGTTGAATAAAAAATGATTACAATATATTCAAAGAAAAAAATCAAATAATGTTTAAAATATATTCAAAGAAAAAGATAAATCAAATAATGATTAAAATTTCAAAGAAAAGAAAATGGTTAATTAATGGTCAATAAATACACTCCAAAGAAAAAAAATAATGAACTAATGATTAAAATTTCAAAGAAAAGAAAATGGTTAATTAATGGTGAATAATGATTAAAATTTCAAAGAAAGGAAAATGGTTAATTAATGGTGAATAAATACACTTCAAAGAAAAATAAATAAATGAAATAATGATTAAAAATTCACAGAAAAGAAAATGGCTAATTAATGGTGAATATATACACAAGGGTATACGAATTTAGCATGAATTATATTTTAAGAACATATTATATTTTAAAATCAGATTATGATACTATTGCAGGTTTAATTGCTTTTAGAATTTAGAGGTAACTATAACTATAACAAAATTGAGTTAAGGGTGGAAGGGGCACCTTCGGTGACCCCTTCTGTGACCCAAGATTACCGCACGGGCCGTATAAGGTTATGTTTGTCAGTTGACTTTATCCTATACGGGCCGTATAAGGTTATACGGCCCGCATACACCATGTGAAAATAAGATTTTACCATTTGGGATTATTAACTCCCATTAATTAATATATTCAATATATATTTTTAAATAATAACAACCAACATTTATAAAGTTATGAATAAATAACTAATACATATAATATTATGTTATGTATAAATTTGTATAAAATGATAATTACAATTTATTATAAGTAAGTCAATAAAAAAAAATAAGCCGAGCTTGAGAAACAAAACTTGAATCAAGCTGAGCTCGAGCTTTCATAAGTTAAACGAGCTCGATAGGCTCGGCTTGTATGCACTCTTAGAGATGCCTATCTCCTTCAACAATGGATGACCAACATGATGAATTAAGGCAACACCGATAGCCTCATCACATGAAGAGTGATATCTATGATTAAAGTAGTAAGTAAAATATCAGGTCCGGCTTAAAAAAATTTAGACTCAAAGCGAATAACAAAACTGAGGTTCTTTTCGTAAAAAGAAAAAAAAAACTTTAGATCCTATTACTCGTATATCATCTAGCTAGTTATCATTTGAACTATTTTATTGGACCAGTAACACCTATAAATAACACATCTTTTTTTATTTTTTCCTTAAAGACTTAAATCTCTCAAGTATAACCCGCAATCTGGGCCCAATGTTTTAAGTTTGGGTGGATATGGGCAGCTCATTCTAATGTAGTGGGTCAGACTTAGCGGGCCATCTTGTTGATAATCTTCTGTACGGGTTGTATTGGTGTATTAATTCTACCCAAATCAACGAAAACAAAGTTCGTAAACACGCCTTTAAGCAACCCACAGATCTGCTTGACACGCCTGGACAGCCTGGAGTTGGGCTACGGAGCCGTGTGAGTCAGATCTAGCCCTTTGCGTTTCTCATTTAGAATTGCAACACAACGGAATTCTGTTAGAAGGGGTAAAAATTGGGTCTCGTGTTGGGTGTCGAATCCAGCAAATAAAATAATAACGAAAACTACTAGTATGGGTGGAAGTAGAGTTCGTGTCCTCAGGGATAAAGATTAACTAGATATGCCAAAACGTTTTAGACACAAATAAGGTTGTTTTGAAAGGGTGGTTTCAAGTGTGTAATACACGTGGTTTTAAAGATATAACTTTTTTATTTTGTATACAAAATTACATTTATTCAACCCGTACAATATGGTTCTTATAGATATAACTTTTTATTATTTAATATATAAACTTATATTTATTCAACCCATACAATAAATGGGGTTTTAAAGATATATTGTTTTATTATTTAGTATATAAAATTTATTTATTCAACCCCGTGTAATACACGAGGTTATAACCTAGTAAAATAATAAAGAAAACTACTAGTATGGGTGGAAGTAGAGTTCGTGTCCTCAGGGATACAGATTAACTAGATATGCCAAAACGTTTTAGACACAAATACGGTTGTTGTGAAAGGGTGGTTTTAAGTTTAACTAAAATGTAAAGACAATTTTAAACTTTTTTGGATTAAAAATAAAAGCTAATTAAGGGCATGTTCGGCTAAGTTTTAAAAAAAAACTTATTGATTTATTGACTTTTTCAAAAAGCCAATAAGTCAAAATATTGTTTGGAATTTGGATAAAGGAAAAAGACTTTTCAAAATAACTTTTTGGCTAAGGTGGAAAAGTCATTTTGAGCTAGAATATTCTGACTTTTCAAAACTTTTTAGCTTATTGGCTTTTCCCACCACATAACCGAATCCAAACACTTTTTTAAAAACTAATTTTCAAAAAGTCATAAGTCAATAAATTCTTTTAACAAAAATTCTTTTTTAGTTAAATAAGCTTAGCCAAACATGCTTTAAAGTGGTTGGACAATTCAAATGTTAAAAACTAATTTCAACACCGGGACAATTTCTTGATTCGGATCGGCTTACAATTATTAACGGTCACTGTGCAGTGATCCTTTTAAATAATAGTTTGTATAATACTAGACCTCACGCAGTTCGGACATCCACTCTAACTAATGTCAAACCAAACGCCGTTCGTTGATCAGAGCCAACCCCCTACTCTAAGCTCACGCCGTTCGGATCTCAGTGTGCGGGTTGCGTGATAGAAGTATCGATTATAATCGAACACACACGCCGTTCGGGATGTTTAATCAGATTATATGATTCTATAATAATTTTGGGTTCATAGAGAAACTCAAAATATTATTTGTTCCTTGTATCAAAAACTAAAACTTGATTAGGGTTTTAAAAAGTGATTGAACTTTATTAGAAAAATGAATGATTTGATCAAGTTTACTAACAATCTAATATTTTTTCCGGATTAAACCGTAGTAAAAACAAGAATCATACAAACAAACCACTAAAATAATCGGATCAAACGTGCCTGTTTAACATAAGTTTATGAACCAAACCAAATCAAAGAAAATAAACTAGGATGTCGAAACTATAAAGGTCTAGCCGGATGGCTAAAACAATCAAGTCTAAACAAAACATAGAATTAACAACGTACGAGACCAAAATTACTTCCCAAAATCTGAATTGTTGCTTCTCTTGATCTCGAACTCGAATTGCAGCCGTCAAAAGATTGAAGTCCCGGTTTCAAAAACATAAACTATTTTAAATAGGTCATCCACCGTCAAAGTTGTTGGATTTCTTTTCTTTTTAATTCCGTAGCCCAATTTCCTTTAAGCATACTTTGCAATTAATCTTCAGCCCATTTATCTTGTAAACAACCCAAAGACCAAAACAACCAAAACAATTTCTATTAATTGTAGCCCATCTTCATTTGTTGTTGGTCTCCAATATATTTTGCAATCAACTTCCTTTTATACCATCTTCAAAAGACATTTAGAATGTTTTTAAATCATCAGCTTCATAATGAATCCCTTCAAATAAATCCCGTTGTCGTTCCTCGCCATCGCTCCCTACATGCAAAAACAATTTAAACGAATCAAAGCAAACTCCGTTCTACCGAATTCGGGTGTTTCACAAAATAATGCAATAATATGATATATGCATGATATGTGATGAAATTTTAATATTAATATACTATAAAAACGTGCCTAAAAATGCAACTAACATCTCGGGACCACCCTTCAACGGTCAAGTAGTAGAAATATATTTTTGAAGAAATTTTACTATTAGTTTATTTTCATTAGATCAACTAAACCATTGTTACAACTTACATGTTCAAATTCAAAAGACTGAATGTCTGAATGAGAAAAAGATCCGGTGACAAATTCTGAAATCTCTATATCTACTCAATTTTTTTTATAAAAAAAAAAATAAAAATCAATATGATTAGGTAGACTTATTATGATTAGGGACTTGAAAGTTCAAACCAATTGAAAACATATGATCGTATAGATGGATGTCAATTAACGAGATTGATGTTAGGTAGACTTATTTTGGTGAGAATGAAAGTAAAAGATTTATATTATTTCTAGTTAAAACAACATAGTTTTTTTTTTATTAAATTCTCATCTAAGACTAAGGGGCTGTTTGGCAACATCTGAATCAATAAGTGCTGAATGAATAAGAGGTCTGAATGGGTAAGAGGCTCTGAACCAGTAAGTGCTGAACCAGTAAAGTGCTGTTTGGTTGAACATCTGAATGATTGTGTAAAATGACATTTTTACCCCTTTTAATTAATTATTAAAATATATAGATATGTTGCTTTGGATTCTTGGTGAAGATCGTGCCTGCCACCAGCTTTTCCCAATAAACCATCCACTTCACTCCTATTCTAAAACCATTAAATCAAACCCTTAAGCTTTAGATTCCCATCAAACAACCCACTCCAATTTCAACAAGAAACTTCCCTTCCTTCAACATCTAATCAAACCCTGAATCAGAGCTGAATCGAACCCAACCAGAGTGACGTCGTCTTCTTCGTAGCTCCGGTGGCTACGCCGCCGTCGCTCACCACCACATCATCCATTATCATCATCGTCAGCATCTAACATCATCAGCATCATCTAACATCCTTAACCTCGTCCTCTACCATCATTGCCAGAAAAGAAACGAGGTAGAGGCCGCCGGTTCTGTTTCGGGTCGTCGGTCCAGGAGAACGAGAGGGAGAGGAAGGAGGGGTGCGGGTTATCGACAAAGGGTACGGCCGGTTAACCCGTCGGAGAAAGATGGAGAACGAGGGGTGTTATGTGTCACCTGTAGGTGCAGAGGAGGCGGCGGCGTTGTGGAGGTGCAGAGGAGGAGGAGATGGTGGCGATGTGGAGGAGCAGAGGAGGAGGATACGGTGGCGATGTGGAAGGCGGCGGAGGTTTTGAGATGTTAGGGTTTCTTCTCCATCAGAGGTGAAAGGGGTGAAAGGGGCAAGGCACGGTCTTTTTTTCTTTCAGCATGTTTATATCTCTGAATGATTCAGAGCTGAATCATTAAGAGGCTTCCCATTAAGAGGCACAACCAAACAGCCCCACCTCTGACCGAATCAGAGATGCACCTCTGAATGGTTTCATTCAGAGCGTGCCAAGACTAGTTGTCTAACATCAGTTTTTCTTTTCTCAACACTCGTCTACAAATATATTAAAAACTAAAATACTTTATTTTTTATTTTTTTAAAACTAAAATAATAAAAGTTTTTTTTTTTTTTTTTTTTTTTTTTTTTTATAACAAATTTTTTTTTTTACTTAATAATTTATTAATAAAAGTTGATTATCATAAAAATAAACCCAAAAACGAGTTATCAAATGTTCATCTCAAATGATTTTGCGGGTCAACACATTTTAAAGTCGTCTAATTCATAAAATAATGAAACATATTAACAACTATTTGATTCGTGATCTAACCATTCACAACTCTCCTTGAAGGTCGCCACCGCCACGGCCTTAGTTTTTAAATAAATAAAAATAGTTAAGATTGTGGGGTATGGGGCGGGGGTTTGGGCGTGGGTTGGCTGAAAACGCCCAAGCCACCACCCCGGGTGGGCATGGGTTTGGGCGTGGCCCCTTTGGCGTGGGATTCAGCCCGGGCGTGGGGCGGGCTAGTAAGTGACATGGCATGCTCTAAATGGCAAAACCAAATTCATGCCCCCCAACCCAAGCCCCATCATACCCCATGGGCGTGGGTTTTGGTGGTGGGTTTTTTTCCCATTCCACGTGTCAACATATGCCCCAACCCAAGCCCCCCATACCCCGCAGGCCACCACCCCGGGACTTGGGTTGGGGCTTGGGTTTGGGCGTGGCCCCTTTGGTGTGGGTTTCAGCCCGGGCGTGAGGCGGGCTAGCAAGGTGACATGGCAGGCTCTCAATGGCCAAACCAAACTCATGCCTCCAACCCAAGCCCCACCATACCCCATGGGCGTGGGTTTGGATTTGTTTTCCACGTGTCAACTCATGCCCCCAAACCCACGCCCACCATACCACATAGCCTAAGGTTCAATTAGACAAAACAATGGGCTGTTTAGTGTTTACGAAAATAATCAAGCTTTGTCGTTTCCTACAATCACGTTGACTTTTGCAAATTTAGTGGTTTGTGCATGCATTCTAGTAGAAAAGGTCAAATACACAGCTAGCTTAGAAAGAACATAACTTACTACTTACGTTGTTAATGAACAAAAACATCTCAATTTTAACAGTTTAGAAACGTTTCTACGGATCATGATAGATAAACGTGTAGACGGTTTTACTTTTACCAAAAATAATTTAATTTGTTTAGAGCTCAGATTTATCATTTAGAGCTCTAAATTCTAACTCGATAACTTTCTTTAGTTTTATCTTATTTAATTTGTTTCATTTTTATAATAAAGACACATGATAATTTTATATATGCGTTTATTTAAACGGTCAATCTAATTCCTAGACTGTCAATTTCAGGTTATCAAAAATAATTTCCTTATAAAATATGTCATAATTCAATAATATGAACTTTTTATATCCATCAAGCTCATCAAGTGATATGTGACATTCAAGATTACTATATCCAGTTTGTGCTAAAAGAAGATGGTGATGTGTTTTTTTTTTTATCTATGAGGTGAAGGGTTCAATAACGGCAAGGTGCGCATATAAAAGCATTTAAAAATATGTTAGTTTTCGGTTCAAAAAAACTTGATCCAACTCGAGGTTCCCTCTTGTCACTATCAAGAACAACTGAACGAGTCGAATGTCGAAGATTCATGGCAAAGTGATTATAGTTTATTAAGATGAGATGAAAACTATTTAATTTATTACGTCAAATTAAACTTTATAGTAAGCTTTAAAAACGATATAAGTAATTTAAACGTACGATACACCATATTAATATCTAGCATAAACATTGTTGTTAAAATATTAATATGCAAGACAAGGGTGAGGTTCGGCTACAAAGTCCATTTTTCCTACAAAGTGTACAAAATCATAAAACACTACAATTTCTGCCATAAAACACACTCAAAACCCATAAATAACATAGCGAAGATTACTAATACACAATATCCAAACCCTAACAGTCCTTAAAAACTTCAAACACATCATCATAAAACTATGAATATAAAACACAACATAAAACACACTAATGTTAGTCATTCGATAATCAAAGCCTTGTCATCTAAAACACAACACAAAACCCACAAATATGGTGTTTTAGTAATATTCACTATGTTATTTGTGAGTTTTGAGTGTGTTTAATGGTTGACAGTATGGTGTTTTATGACTTTTTACATTTCGTAGGAAAAATAGACTTTGTAGCCAACTCCCACCCTTCAACACAATACATTTTTATTAAACACAGTTGGTTAAAATATCTAGGAATATGTGTCAGAATTCATATCCTATAGACTATAAATGAATACAAGGTATTACATTTTAAGCTACCGCTATGAAGAAGACTTTTGACCCAAGAGGAGTTGCTCTATTATTGCTTGTGTTTAATCTAATCATTCATAATGTTTCTGCTTCAATCAAACCACATCAAGGTAAACTTAAGTTTAGTTTTGTTTTACTCCGATGTTTATATCAAATTGCAATGATGCTTAAGAAAATATATTCACTCTACATATATAGGAAGTGTATTTTCTGGTAGGAGTAGAATGCTTAGAAAGGTGTCGTCAGCGCCGCCACCGCCAAAGCTAGGTAAAATTAAGAGTGCTGCGTTTCTTCCTCCGCCTCCGCCCCCGCTATCAATGCCACCAATCAGCAGCATAGATTCAAGTTTGCGTACGGTACGTAGGGGTTCTCCCCCAGCACCAAAGCCAAGTCGACCACGGAATTTCTTTATATTTCCTTCACCACCTCCCCCACCGCCGCCACCACCACCTACGCGGATGCATAAACGACCTTCAAAGTGCAACGTCCCTCCACCACCACCACCACCGGAAAGTACTTAAAGATCATCAACATTATTGTAATCTCCTTGTATTTTGATTTTTCAATGTATTTGGACTTTTTATATATTTAATATAGAAGATGTGGTAAATTACCGAACCATGATTTACACTATTTTCTTTTCTGTCTTTTTTTTCTTAACATTCATTAGAAAATATTTTAGTATTCAAGACCTTTGAAAAAAATGTTTTCTGTCATCAAACCGTTAGATGTTAGATGTGTAGTGTATATACCAACTATCATTGTCATATAACTTGTAATTATATTTATTTGCTACTAGGTTTTTGGTTTTATTTAAAAGGATTGTGATTTTGCATTTCAATATAAAAGTTACCAGTTTAAGGGATTGTGATTTTGTACTTCAAAACCATGTCTAATTTTTAGGTAACTTTATATTTTTAACAATTCATATATAATATGTTTTTTCTAATAATTTATTTAGAGCAAATTACGACTTTGGCCCCTGTGGTTATATCACTTTTACCCTATTAGCCCAAAATAGATTTTTTAATATCTGTGCCCCCAACGTCTCTGTAACTAACTATTTTGGCCCCTGATTCTAACTCAACCCATTACCCTGGTTAATTAATTGTCACATGCATCTCACATGATGGACATATTAGTAAATTCACCTCTCCACTTTACCTCCTTTATAAACAAAACCCCATCATTTTCTCTGTCACTTCATCTTCTTCACCATTCCCTCTCAAACCCTAATTTCACACTGGTGATCTGCAGATGTGGGTTTGAAGTTGTCATTCGAACCTCCCATACTCAAGCCAATCCTGGAAGACGATTCCACTGCTGCCCAATTGAAGTTGCATTTTTTTTCTTTTCCTATCCATGCTACCTAAGTATATCTTCTCGTCGAAATTAAAGGGTGCTGTGGTTTTGTTGCTTGGGCTTACCCCCCCCCCCCCCCCCCAATATGTCCATATTGTTCAGAAGTCTTAGCAGAGCTAGAAAGGACTATACGTATGAACGAAGATGCTATACGTATGAACGAAGATGCTGGAAGGACTATTGCTGAAAATAAGAGGTTGAAAGTGCTAATTGTGATGAGTTGGATGTTGTTGTGATATATGTCTTGACCTACTAGTTAGAATCTTGTAATTTACTGTTTTGGATGTGTAATGTATTTGACAGTTTTTGGATGCAATGTAATGGTATACCGTGTAATGCAATGTTATGTTGTTTGACTGTTTTTTGGATGCAATGTATATGAACTCTCTAAAAACAAACCATAATAAATACCACTAACCAACTACTGAATCAATTCAACTCTCAAAAAACATGCACTTGCACTAGATTATGGCCAGACAATAAATACCACTCACCAACTACTTAAATAAATACCAACAACCATAACAGTTAATACACAAAACAACCATAACAGTTAACTGGTTAATCCATTTAAAACAACCAAAATTATCAGTGTTTAGTGTTCAAAATAAACTGAGAATACTAAAAGTAACATAAAAGTGTAGTATCTTGTTCAACAATAGCAATCAACAAAAGGACCATAACTTCAACTACCTAAAACTTAAACTTGTGATGCAGATTCTGGAACAAACTTTAAACCTCCCTTGTCCTTGCACCCTCTCTTGTTGTGCCCCTTTTGTTTGCAAGCTTTACATGTCACAGACCCACTCTTCCTAGGAAGCTTCCCCTGTTTTTCAATGTTCTGTGAAAGCACCTCAACAGTCTTTTGTTTCTTCTCATAAATTTCCTCAGCACTCTTCTTCCTAGCCTTTTTAGGCCTCCCTACTTGGTTATGGTTTTTTGGCGGTAGTAATGTTGTAGGGCAGTTTCTTGGTTCCCACATTTATCTACCATTGATTGGATCAATGGTAAATTAGTAGACTTTTTTCCAGTTATCTAACCAATACACCGCATCCACATATGCTTCTGGAATATCAACTTCAACACCATACCTAACCATATCCCAATTTACAGCCACTGCATCCTTGCATGGCATGCCTGTAAGTTCCCACTTCCTGCAAGTGCATGGCCTTGTGTTCATGTTGACTACACACTGATTACGACCTTCACCACTGACCTCATACTTGTTCTGACCAGCATATACAACATTTAACTGAGAAGCATCTTTCTTGATTTGGTTAAAGATAATAATGGCACCTGTGGTCAAAGAACTATCACTTTTTTCTAACATCCTGTTGACCAAACCTATTCTCCCCATCATGTACCCTCTTATATATTCCAAACAAGTAATAATGGGCTTGTCTCTGCCTCGCACCAATTGTTTATTGAAACACTCTGATGCATGTGAAGTGTGTATATAAGTTTAAGTATATTTTAAGCCCTTTTACACTTTCTTTAGCCAAGTTTTAAATTTATAAAACACGATATTTACTAACACTAAACACACATATGGGCAAGTGCACCCATCGTGAGCGTAGTATAGTGTTGGCAAGATACCGAGGTTGTCCAAGGACACAAGAGCTTTTAGTACCGGTTTATCCTCAACGTCTAATCAAATCAAAAGTTTAGAAAAAGGTTTTAAACTAAGAAAATAAAAACTAACTAAAATGCTGAAAAATAAAAATAAAAGTAAAAACAGATAGACAAGATAAATCACTTGGCTCCGACTCGTGTTTAGTGTAACCTTTGATTATTTTCGTACTTTTGCACTATTTAAAAGATTATCTTAGTTATTGTAGTAGGCCCCTCTTTTGGAGGTGACGTTACCCTCAACCCAGTAGTTTGAGTCAGCAAGGATACAATCCTAAATGGTCGGATTATTGAAAGATAATTAATTAAGTTATTATTGCATAATGTGGTAGGCCCCTCTTTTGAAGGTGACGTTACCCTCGGCTAAGTAGTCTGAGTCAGCAGGGATACAGTCCTAAGTAGCCGGGTTAAAGTTTTAATAGTAGTTTAACTTATGAGGGGATCAAAGAGTTTGGACCCCCGCCATCCAATACCGTTAAGTATTGAAGGAGGTCCTACTAAATTTGACCCAGGTCCTTTGCAGGATCTATACACTGAACAATGGCAAGACTCTTACCAAACCGTTCCCTTAACCCCCGACCAGGTAGCCAACATACCTCCATATAGACCGTGGAGATATGAATGGTGAAAATCTTTTATTTTATATAGACAGTAAAATAATGCCAAGACACCACGGACAAACGATAAAGAAGAATCACCTTCAACATAAGAAACTAGTTATTAAAGTCATTAATACATAACCAATTAAAAAGTGCGAAAAGATTAAAAATAAAAAGTATTACACTAGACACTTTGTCTTCACCAAGTGATGTAAGAGACTTAGGCAAACATGGCCTTGATTGTCAAGAACTCTTACGATCAATCTTGGATCCCGAGACGACTCACACACTCTATGATGGACAATGGATGATGGTGGTGGATGATGGTGTTATGGTGGTGGTGGGTGGTGGGTGAAGTGTGAGAGAGGTGGTGTGCCAAGGGATGGTTTGAGCTTGAGCCAAGCACTCATATTTATAGGCTGAACAGAAGCTCGGGCACGGCCCCGTGTCCGTTGGGCACGGCCCCGTGTCCACATCCTTCTCTGTCTTCATTAATTGCTTTTGTCTGCATTAGTTGACCACGGCCCCGTGTCCGCTGGGCACGACCCCGTGTGCAGAAGCATATCTGTACTATCAAGATTTGCCTGGATTCTGCGAATCTTATAGTTGACCACGGCCCCGTGTCCGCTGAGCACGGCCCCGTGGTGGGCGATGGAAGCTTCTACAACTTTGTCTTTTATGCTGACACTTAGGCACGCCCCCGTTCTCACTGAGCACGGGGCGTGTTCAGCCTTCTGTTCTCTTGTTTTGCTTGGGAAGATGCTTTCGGGGAGGTCGGGCATGCCACGTTTGTTCCTTTTCTTGTATTTATGTTAGATTTAGCTGCCTTTTGCTTCTTTTGTTAATTTGAGCTCATTTAATCCTGAAAATACAAAAGGAAGACAAAAGCACACTTTTTCCAACATTAGTACTAAAAAAGGGTTAGTTTTGTGCCACAATTGATGTAATTTATATGTTGCATTTTGCATACATCAAACACCCCCACACTTGAATCTTTGCTTGTCCTCAAGCAAAACTCTTTATAATGTGGCTTTACACTCCCAAATGGAATGGGTAGAAGAGAAGGTTTTTGGGCTTGTCATAGAGAGTCGGGATTTCCAAGATTCTTTATTAAGTTTTATTTTTAGTTATTTACAATCCTATTCGTCATGATTTATTTAAAACTTTTCATAAGATAAATTACTTATTAGGGCATAACATGCCTTTTTTTAAAATTCTATTTATATACAAGTTCACATACCTCACGGGGGATCACTCAACACTCGGCCGAAGATGTATTTTAGTGAATCACTCGAGAGCGGCATTGAACTTACTCCTACCATAGGCTTGCCAAGCAATCAATCCTCCTCATTTTTAACTATATACCTTTGTAAATATCAAGAGGACTTTTGGGTGAAGGGTTAGGCTTGGGTTAAAGGTAGGTGGTTGGGTTAGTGGTTAGTAGAAAAGGGCGAAAAGCGTAAAAAGCATCGATTTTTCGTAAGACTTTTTATTTTTGTAACTTTTTTATTTTGATGAAGCCATAATTCAAACAAAGTTATTTTTGATGAACTTGCTTGTTTATTTCTTTTGCTTCATCATCAACACATTTTTTTTTAAAGTCATACGAAAAAACGAGCTTGTTACTAAAACAAAGGGTTAAAAATAAAAAGGTTTTGGTGGGTGAAAGGGTGTTTGGTTTTGGGTTAAGAAATGAAAAGGTTTAGGCTCAAAGGGGTTAACTAGGGGGATTTTGGGTAGGTGGTAAAAAAAGAGAAAAATAATGATGTAGAAATAAAAAGGGTTAGTCCTAATGCCTCCATCATTTACTTACTCGGGTTTAAGTTGGTAAGGACCGGGAATGTATCGTCGTGGCAAGTTCTAGAGTTGTAAGAACCAAGCGGCTATTCACACAAGAAACGAAAATTGAGCATTTAATTTAAAGATATATATTTGTATGCTCAATAAAGGCTTAAAACTCACTTTTTGTGGGAATGGGTTTTTATGTGATCAAGTATATATAATTAAATTTTAACTAAGCTTGTCATGACTTTTCATAATTTTCTTATGTTGGTTCTTTTTATCACGACGCTATCGGTTGTAAATTTGTAAAAATATAACCTTTTTAGAATTTTGAAATTCCCAAATTAAACCTAGACAAGTAAAAATAAATAAATTTTTTTTTTGAAAAAATTTGGAGTGATTAGAGGTTCCAATAGAGTTTTGTGTAAGGCTTGTTATTAGGACTTGCAAGATTCAAGGTTTTAGCATCCCCTCCACACTTAAATTACACATTGTCCTCAATGTGTCCCAAAAATAAGTTTTTAGGTTGATTGAATGTGTAAATGGTGTGAAAAAGCAAAAATTTGTGTTACTGGGCGCTTGGACACGGCCTCGTGTTCGTTGGACACGACCCCGTGTTCAGGTGCCAGTAACTAAAAACTTACAGAAGGCGGACACGAGGGCGTGTTCGTTGGACATGACCCCGTGTCTGGCAAAAGTCTGCAGAGTTAGACAAACAGCAGGTCTGAGGAGATGGGCACGGGGGCGTGTCGGCTGGACACGACCCCGTGTAGACAATCTGCAGGGTTGAAAAACAGGTTTCTGGCTCTAGTTTTCCTGTCCCGGTGTCACGGCCCCAGGCCCGGTTTGACCCGGTCAGGAGCCGCAGGACAGGAAACCCGTGGTATTTATTTAATTGAGTTTAACAGCGAAAGATTTTAGTAGGATCTTTTAAAAACTGAAAATGCCCGATTATTTTATTTCATAATTCGGAATAAAATCCCGGTAATTTACAATCAGATGATTTCACTAGGAAATCTTTATTTTACAAAACATGTTTCTTTATTTATATTGAGCCACTTCCTTAAGCTTTTAGTGCTTCGCAGCACTTTTCCTGGATCACAACAGATCACCTGAAACATGTTTGAAAAAGGTTTTGTCAGCAGGGAAATACTGGTGAATCATTCTTTTTACTAAAACGACACGTTGTTATAATTTACAGTATTAAGAGCGATTACAATGTTTATATATCAACCAATTACCCAACGGTATTTGTCACTCGACTCGTTTCTGTGACTATGGTCATATCACCCATTGGCTAACCCGTTGTCCAATGGTGACGATTATCAAGTAATGTATACAAAACCCCACATACCGGCTGTAATATGGAGATTACAAAGACTTAATCCCTGTAATTATAACTTTGAAAACATTTAAGAATTTATAAAGCAATTTGATAAAAAGAGAATGACTCACATTGCAGATTTAACACGGGCAGAGTCTAGTCTACTGATTAACCTTGCTACCTAAATTAATAACATGCACACGAACTAGGTCAGTAACTAATACAGCATTTACGATAACTCACGAGATTAAACCCTCACAACGAATGACAAAATGCGATACTTAAACATCCATCGAATTCACTACGAATGACAAAGCATAACCCTAATGTGGGCAGCACTTAAACATCCATTGGATAGTTTCAATCGATCGGACATTGAATCGTAGCAGCGATCGAGTTATTACCCTGTTATCGCGGCAGAACTTCGAGATTATATGTGTTTTGGGACTGTTTCTACAATATCTCAGTGTACGTTTTGAGTTTGAACGTCGAACGAACGCAGAATTGCAACAGCCAAACTCCCCTATTTATACCTGGAAAACAGCTCCCTCGCGTGGCGCGAGGGAGTGTTGCGTGGCGCGAGGGGTCCCCTACTAGCATAGGGTAGCCTCGTGTACGGGTAGCTTAGCTGAGTTGGTCTGGCGTTCAATTTCATTTTACACGTAAAACTGTGTGGATATTACTAACTAGGGTTTACCCCCCCCTGAGTTTTAGGGGCCCTGATCCTGATTCCGATTGTTCTGAAAATTTTAGGGTTTATGCAGGATCACTTGGGGGTCTTAATTAGGGTTTCCTATTGGACAAAATATAATAAGAAATAATAATTTTGATGAGTGTTGTTACATTCTCCCCACCTTAATAAAAATCTCGTCCTCGAGATTTACTGGAATAAGTGAGGATACTTTCGCTTCATTTCCAATTCCAGTTCCCAAGTGTATTCGGATCCTCTCTTTGAATCCCACTTGACTTTGACCAGCACTAACCGCTTGTGTTTGAGAAGCTTGATCTTTCTATCTTCTATTTGTAATGGCTTCTCAACAAACTTTAACTTTTCATTTACCTTTATATCTTGAAGAGGTACTACCAGGGACTCGTCAGATAGACATTTCTTGAGATTGGATACATAAAATACGTCATGTACTCCAGCTAACTCTTCTGGTAGTTGTAAACGATAGGCAACTGGTCCTATACGTTGGATTACTGGAAATGGTCCTACGTATCGTGGACTTAGCTTTCCTATCTTACCGAACCGAACTACTCCTTTCCAAGGAGAAACTTTCAAGAGTACCCTATCTCCTACTTGGAATCCAACAGCTTCCGTCTATTGTCTGCATAACTCTTCTGACGATCTCGAGCCGTCTTTAGTCTTTCCTTGATTTGAGTGATCTTGTCGGTAGTTTCTTGTACTATTTCAGGACCTGATAATTGACTTTCTCCTATTTCTGCCCAACATACTGGAGTTCTGCACTTACGTCCGTATAGTGCTTCGAATGGGGCAACTTTGATGCTTGAATGATAACTATTATTATAGGAGAATTCTATTAAGGGTAGGTGGTCGTCCCAGTTACCACCAAAATCTATTACACAGGCCCTAAGCATATCTTCCAAGGTTTGTATCGTCCTTTCACTTTGTCCGTCTGTTTGAGGATGATATGCAGTGCTCAAGTTCAGTCGGGTTCCCATTGCTTCCTGGAAACTAGTCCAGAAATGGGAAGTGAAACGACTATCCCTATCCGATACAATGGAGAGTGGAACTCCATGTAAGGATACTACTTCATCTACATACAACTTTGCCAACCTTTCCATGCTAAAGGTTTCTTTCATGGGTATAAAATGAGCTGATTTGGTTAATCGATCCACAATTACCCAAATTGCATCATTACCTTTTCTGGTTTTGGGTAACTTAGTAATAAAATCCATTGTTATAAGTTCCCATTTCCATACAGGCATTTCTAGTTGTTGCAGTAGACCTGAGGGTTTCTGGTGTTCTGCCTTAACTTGTGAACAAGTTAGACACTTAGAAACATATCTAGCAATGTCCTTTTTCATTCCTATCCACCAGAAATTATTTCTTAAATCTTGGTACATCTTATTATTACCAGGATGCATGGTATACCTAGACTTATGAGCTTCTTCTAAAATCTTTTCTCTTAAATCTCCTTGCTTAGGTACCCAAATTCTTTTCTTATGGAATCTCCAAATTCTATCATTTCCTTGTTCTAATTCTTTTCTTCGTCCCTTCATTCCTTCAGCAGCGTCCTCTATTGCTGTTTCTTGAACATTCTTCAGTTGCTCCATTAAATCTAATTGTAGATTTAATCTGAGAGCACGAACTCGTCTTTGGTTCTCATGATACTTACGACTTAAGGCATCTGCAACTACATTTTCTTTTCCTTCGTGATAATGAATATCACAGTCGTAGTCACTTAGGATTTCCATCCATCTTCTTTGTCTCATGTTCAATTCTTTTTGCCCAAATATATATCTTAAACTCTTATGATCTGTATAGACAGTAAACTTACTTCCATACAGGTAATGTCTCCAAATCTTAAGGGCAAAAATTATGGCTCCTAATTCTAAATCATGAGTCGTATAGTTCTCCTCGTGCTTTTTCAATTGCCTTGATGCATACGCAATTACTTTCTTGCGTTGCATTAACACACCTCCAAATCCTAATTTTGAAGCATCACAATATACTTCAAAATCCTCTGTTCCTTCTGGCAGGGCTAGGATTGGGGCATTTGTTAACTTTTGCTTTAAAATCCTAAAAGCCTCTTCTTGCTTAGGTCCCCATTCAAACTTAATTGCTTTACAGGTTAGCTTAGTTAATGGTACATCTATTTTGGAAAAATCCTTAATAAACCGTCTATAGTATCCGGCTAGCCCTAGAAAACTTCTAATTTCCATAGCTGTTTGTGGAACCTTCCATTTGGTAATTGCTTCTATCTTAGCAGGATCTACGTGAATACCTTCATGGTTCACCATGTGGCCTAAAAATTGTACTTCCTGCAACCAAAATTCACACTTCGAGAATTTGGCGTAAAGCTTTTCTTTTCTTAACAAAGTTAAGAGTACATGCAAATGCTTACAATGCTCCTCCTGGCTTTTGGAATAAATAAGTATATCGTCGATAAAGACAATCACAAATTTATCCAAATACGGTTTACAGATCCGATTCATCAAGTCCATGAATGCTGCAGGTGCATTCGTTAGTCCGAAGGGCATGACTGTAAACTCGTAATTACCATACCTAGTTCTGAAAGCAGTTTTAGATATGTCTTCTTCTTGTACCTTCAATTGATGATATCCAGAGCGTAAATCTATCTTAGAAAAGTATCTAGCTCCTTGAAGTTGATCAAAAAGATCATCAATCCTAGGTAATGGGTATCGATTCTTAATTGTAACCTTATTTAATTCCCTATAATCAATACACATTCTCATAGACCCATCCTTCTTCTTTACAAACAATACTGGTGCTCCCCAAGGGGATGAACTAGGTTGTATGAATCCTTTACTTAGTAATTCATCTAATTGCTTTTTCAATTCTAGCATTTCAGTAGGTGCTAACCTATAAGGTGCCTTGGCTATCGGTGTAGTTCCGGGAATTAGATGAATTCTAAATTCTACTTCCCTATCAGGGGGTAATCCAGGTAGTTCTTCTGGGAATACATCTGGGTATTCTGATACTACTGGAATTTCCTTAAGTTCCTTACTCTTAGTGCTAATGATTACTGAAATCATATAAACTATTCCTTGCTTTCGTTCATAACTAGCAATTTTCATTACTGATATGAACTTCATGGGTGTACGTGGCTTATCTCCTGTAATCATGGTTACTTCTCCGGTGGGTGCACAAATCTCTATAGAGTTCTTATCACAGAGGATATGAGCATGGTTGGCTACTAACCAATCCATTCCTAACACAACATCGAACCCAGCTAAATTCATTGGTAATAGGTTTGCATGAAATTTATGACCTGAAAGTTCTATGTTTTCTTTTTGCAAAACCTTATTTATGTTAACTGAATTCCCATCTGCTGTTTCAACTGTAAAAATCTGCCTAAGGTTGGTTAAGGGTAAGTTAAGAGCTTGGCAGAATGTAGTATTTATAAAACTTTGGTTTGCACCAGAGTCAAATAATACTTTTGCATAAAGGTTGTGAACTAAGAACGTACCAGCTATCACGTCAGGGATTAGCTCGGCTTCCTGAGTAGTTAACTGGAAGGCTCGAACATTCTTTTTGGTAGCTCCTTCAGCTGGCTTGGCTTTATTGTCTGCTGGTTTAACCAATTTAGGGCATTCTGGTTTAAAATGTCCTACCTCTCCACAGTTATAGCAGATCCTTGTTTTCTTTCTGCAGTCTTCTTCGCGATGTCCTACAACTTTGCAAAAATTGCAGGTTACATTACATCTTCCATAATGTTTCTTTTTGCAATTCCTGCAGAGCGGCGGAGTTGAGGATTGCCCTGTTCCTCTTTTCTTGAAGTTGCTATTATTATCCACACGAAATCCTTGGGTAATTTTCTGAGCCAGTTCCTTTTTCCTGTTTTCATCTCTTGTGCGTATCAACTCGTCAGTTAGGGTGTTAGCTAATTCTACCGCATCGTCAATAGTGCGAGGTCTCGCAGCTTTAACGATATTACGGATTTCGCTAATCAATCCCCAAATATAACGAGAAATAAGCACCGACTCTGGCGAAGCCAGGGTTGGTACTACTCTCGCATATTCAAAGAATGTCGAAGTATACCCTCGACAGTCTACATTCACCATCCGGTGGTTCAGAAATTTATTCGCCATTTGTTCCTTTTCATATTCGGGACAGAATTTTCTTTCTATCAGACTTTTAAATTCTTCCCAATTCATGGCATAAGCCACACTTCTTCCTTTGGCTTGAAGTACTGTATTCCACCATTCTAGCGCCCCTTCTTTGAAAAGATTCGACGCGTACATGACTTTGCCGTTTTCAGCACATTTACTTATTATGATCACTGCCTCGGTTTTCTCTAACCAACGCAGTGTCGCAGTCGCTCCTTCATTGCCTGCAAATTCAGCTGGTTTACAAGCAAGAAATTCTTTGTAAGTGCTACCAGGCGTTGCAGCTTTTATTTTCTTAGGGAGCGGGGCCTGCCGTGGATCTTTATTGTTATTAGTATGATTACCGCCTCCGTTTACGCTATTACTGAAGTTATCTTCAGAAGTACGTTTGCTAGGAATGATTTATTGAGGTTCAACAGGTTTCTGGGCAGCAGCAAGGATTGCTAGAATAGCATTGGCCATCCCTTGAGCAACGATATTTTCTATATCTTGCTTAGTCATAAAGTGATCCTCCTGATGTTGCTCAGATTGATTAACCTCGTTAACTTGTTCATTATTAGCGTTTTCCATCTAATAATTAATATATATAATTTATTAGTACAGAATAAATAACAATCATGCACAAAACAATCATACAAATTTCACAACATAAATATATATATCCAAAATTATCGATTTCTCGATTCCTTTTTATATATCTTATTATGCATCCGTACACATCATTATGTTATAAAGTTTTATTTCTATTTTACATAGTTTATTTTGATTATTATATTATTATACAATCCACAGTTTCACCATCACCCTCGTCAGTTAGTATTTCAGTAACGACGTTCCCTTTCATCGTACTTCCAGAAGATCTGTTCTCCCACTTCCCTGATCCTATTCCCTGCATCCACCAGCTCTTCGCCAAAATGACGGAGTTCAGCTAAGTTTTCATTGCTCATTGGCGGGTTTGGTATAGGTTCTGGGTCAAATTGAGGGAGAAAGGTATAAGGATTATTTAAGAGGTTTTGAAACTGCCAATCGTTAGTCCACCACTCATCTATTTCGCCTAAAGGTTGAGTATGGATTAAAGGTTCTGGAATGGCTGGTTCCAAATTTATTGGAAGTTGAGTTTCGGCAGGATAGGGGTAAAGGTTATTATTTATGGGCCTGAGAATATCACAGCTTGCCAGTACGCGATCCAATTCCTCCTGTAATGGCAATTCCTCGACTTGTTTAGAACTTTCCCCAATTTCCATTTCTACTTGCCTAGAATCTTCCCCGATTGCAATTCCTTTTCCTTTATCTATGGGATTCTCTATTTTGGGAATTTTCCTAGTTGCTGGTTTCCTCCTGCGTACACGTCTCCAACCTACAAATCTTCTTCTTTTCTTGGGTTTTGGTTTCTCTGGAGGTGGAGCGTTGAATTCCATAGGTTCTTCTGTATCGGGTATGTAACCAGTAAAGTCTCTGGAAACTTCTATTTTCACCGGATAAAGATTGAGATTCTGAAGGGCTTCAGATAACTCATTCATGCTGTTTAGCATATATACAAAATACTAAATTAAAATTTTTTAATAGCAAAATTTAACAGATAACCTTTAAGTATTATTGCATACCGTGTGACTAATTTAATACAAAGGATAACTGACAATTAAACATACTAGGGTTTATTGTAAAATTATTTATTTAATGGGTAAAGTTTCTGGATTGTAGGTGATAAGGATGCTAATACTAGGTCAGGGTATTTTAAAGATTTGCATTTACTGCTACAGTGGCTAAAGTTTCTGCCCATTTTTCATCTAACTGGTCTTCCCATGGTGGGTTACTGCCTAGTTTCTGGATTTCCTGATTAACTCTCATTTCTTTTGGTTGGGATTTCTTTATTTTCTCCTGACTTTTCTTAATAATCAAACTTCTTTTATTAGGAGAAAGTGGTTCCTCATAATGGCCTTTACGAACAAATATTCCCTCCTCAGTATCTACTGAGTATCTCAAGGATTTTGATTGAGATGAACTTCCCTTCTCTTTTGGTGAGCTATCTAATTTAAGATAGATGTTCGAAAGCTTTTGCTTACCCATACTGTAATTAACAAGTAGTCAGTTAATAAAACACATAATTACAAAATGGTAATCAGGAAAATTAAGTACTTCTCAAATACTTAATTAGCTTAACTCCGTGGCTCTGATACCACATTTTCCTGTCACGGCCCCCGGCCCGGTTTGACCCGGTCAGGAGCCGCGGGACAGGAAACCCGTGGTATTTATTTAATTGAGTTTAACAGCGGAAGATTTTAGCAGAATCTTTTAAAAACTGAAAATGCCCGATTATTTTATTTCATAATTCGGAATAAAATCCCGGTAATTTACAATCAGATGATTTCACTAGGAAATCTTTATTTTACAAAACATGTTTCTTTATTTATATTGAGCCACTTCCTTAAGCTTGTAGTGCTTCGCAGCACTTTTCCTGGATCACAACAGATCACCTGAAACATGTTTGAAAAAGGTTTTGTCAGCAGGGAAATACTGGTGAATCATTCTTTTTACTAAAACGACACGTTGTTATAATTTACAGTATTAAGAGCGATTACAATGTTTATATATCAACCAATTACCCAACGGTATTTGTCACACGACTCGTTTCTGTGACTATGGTCATATCACCCATTGGCTAACCCGTTGTCCAATGGTGATGATTATCAAGTAATGTATACAAAACCCCACATACCGGCTGTAATATGGAGATTACAAAGACTTAATCCCTGTAATTATAACTTTGAAAACATTTAAGAATTTATAAAGCACTTTGATAAAAAGAGAATGACTCACATTGCAGATTTAACACGGGCAGAGTCTAGTCTACTGATTAACCTTGCTACCTAAATTAATAACATGCACACGAACTAGGTCAGTATCTAATACAGCATTTACGATAACTCACGAGATTAAACCCTCACAACGAATGACAAAATGCGATACTTAAACATCCATCGAATTCACGACGAATGACAAAGCATAACCCTAATGTGGGCAACACTTAAACATCCATTGGATAGTTTCAATCGATCGGACATTGAATCGTAGCAGCGATCGAGTTATTACCCTGTTATCGCGGCAGAATTTCGAGATTATATGTGTTTTGGGACTGTTTCTACAATATCTCAGTGTACGTTTTGAGTTTGAACGTCGAACGAACGCAGAATTGCAACAGCCAAACTCCCCTATTTATACCTGGAAAACAGCTCCCTCGCGTGGCGCGAGGGGTCCCCTACTAGCATAGGGTAGCCTCGTGTACGGGCAGCTTAGCTGAGTTGGTCTTGCGTTCAATTTCATTTTACAGGTAAAACTGTGTGGATATTACTAACTAGGGTTTACCCCCCCCCCCTGAGTTTTAGGGGCCCTGATCCTGATTCCGATTGTTCTGAAAATTTTAGGGTTTATGCAGGATCACTTGGGGGTCTTAATTAGGGTTTCCTATTGGACAAAATATAATAAGAAATAATAATTTTGATGAGTGTTGTTACACCCGGCTTTAGTAGCACTACGGTTTAGTGCTCTAAGCCTCGTATGTACCTGTTTTAGCAATAAACACTACACCAAGCCATAGCAAACATCCT
>JARYGA010060585.1:75633-106155 GCA_030545235.1 Helianthus tuberosus
GGGTTGTGTGGCTGCCTAGATAGTAATTTATTTCCTAGATAGTAATGTATTTCCTATAGAAGGACCACTCGAAGAAATTAATATACCTACCACTATGAAGAAGACTTTTGACGCAAGAGGAGTTGCTCTATTGCTTGCGATTATTCTGATCATTCATAATGTTTTGCAAGCAGATTCTTCACATGATCAAGGTAAAATTAAGTTTAATTTTGATGTTTAGATCCAATCGCAATGGTGGTTGAGAAAATATATTGATTAAGAATTTACGTGTAGGAAATGCATTTTCCGGTAGAAATAGAATGCTTAGAAAGATTTCATCAGCACCACCGCCCCCGAAGATAAGTGTAAATCCAAGTCCGAAGCCAAAGCCAAGGCCATCCCCACCTCCACCACCATCACACACACCAACGCCATGTCCACCTCCACCGCCGCCACCATCATCGCCACCTTAGCACATATGACAATATTGAAATATTCATGTATTTGAATGTTGTTGTGTTTATTTTTAATGTAAAAGTAGAAATATTATTGTAAGATCCTAGCCAATAAATCTATGCTTGTTTTGAATCATGATAAATTCAATAATCAATCTACATCTTCTTTAAAAACTCAAATAATATAACATTTGCTATCAAAAGAATCATAAATGTTCTTATTTTTCATTTTTTCCATAAATATTATTAAACTAGTAATATGACCCATGGAGGATGCGCCGCGGGCACGTTGCAAACATCAAGTGGATTAATACAAACGTTATGTGATGCGTTAATTGTATCGAAATGCATGTTTTGACGTATCTAGTCTAATTCAGTGTAACCTATATAAGTAAAGTAATTCGAAATTATACCATACAAAAGAAACAGAATTGAGCCCTGGTTGGTTTGTTTAATTAATGGGGTTTGACCTAACGACTACACCACCCTTAATTTTGCATCAAGACTTAGCGATGTCAAAACGTACAATAACTCGAATTTTAAAATAATGATGATATTGTATTATTATTTAATAAAA
Source organism: Helianthus tuberosus (assembly GCA_030545235.1). Lineage (NCBI taxonomy): Eukaryota > Viridiplantae > Streptophyta > Magnoliopsida > Asterales > Asteraceae > Helianthus > Helianthus tuberosus. Next base: position 76,645 of record JARYGA010060585.1, read on the forward strand.
TAAGTAAATAGGAAATTTTAAATGTTTTAATGTTATATTTAATAGGAATAATGGATTTTAATAATTCAAAGTATTAGCTGTTAGTCGGTAACGGTCCCAACTTAAAAAATAACCAGTGGTGGTCCCACTTTTTTACATATTGTAAACTAATGAACTTTTACTAAAAAACCTTAATTTTTTTTTGTCCCATTATCCTTTTCGGTTTTAGTAAAGGTTCATTGATTTACAATATACGAAAATGTGGGATCACCACCGGTTATTTTTTAAGTTGGGACTATTGCTGGCCAACAACTAATAGTTAGAATTATTAAAATCCATTATTCCTATTTAATATTAATATTTACTTACATATATATGGTATTATTATATAAAACTGTCTTTCAAGTTAAAAAACCTAAAAATATTGCATATATCAACTAACTTGTTAGAAACTAATAAATAGGAAAAGTAGATAGATGACTCGTAAAAGGAACTCTTGACAACTCATACCTTAAAATCAGTTCTTAATCTTGATATCTAAAGTAATATACGTTAATAGGCTATGTATTATCGAGTGTGGTTGGGGGTGTGGCTATGCCACGTCGGCTGTGCCATCGGCAAACACACCGCCGCACCCCAACGTGGTTGGGAGCACGGGGCACCGTGTGGTGGTGACTGTGGGCATGGAGAAGGGATGTGAACGTTTGAGACTTGGGAATCCCCCGCCCGTTTACTTTTGACCATCGGAGAAGCTGCCGAAGCAATGGCGATTTCTTGTTACTTGTTCCTGTCAGAGAAATTGGCGTTGATGGTGAGGGAGGATCTGGATGAGAGACGGGAAAATTGTTTTGTGAATTTTTAACCCCGCATGATGGTTTAGCTGTTATTATAACATTTGGGCTTTTAAAGCCTTTATGTGAAAATGGACGATTCTTATACATGTAGAATAATGTATAATAATCTATGTTTTTAAAGTATAAAATTAGCTGTATTTTTAAATATTTAATTAAAAAACAATATATATAAAAAATCACTTTTAATCCGATGGTTGATTCTGTTAAGTGGATGCTAGAGTTGTTTAAAGGTTTTGGGAGCTCTAAGGACGACAAAAAAGTTAATCATTTGATTGCTCTAGCGATACTTTGGAGGCTATGGTTGGCAAGGAATGATATGGTATTTGGTAGGAAGCGGGTGGCTTAGTACAAAGTAGTTGATGATGTTAAGGAGTTGTCTATATTTTGGCTTACAAGCAAGTCAAGAATCAATAGCGAAGATTGAAACTTATGGAGAGGTTTTGATTTTGGGGTGTAAGGGGTATGCATTTTTTGTTGTGGCTTTGTGTGTTGAGGGCTATGTTTTTGCCTTGCATTTTAGGTCTGTTTATTTTTTCCTCAGCTTCTCTAGTTTCTTGTCAGTTTTGGTTTTGACTAATAAATATCTTTTGGAGTTACTTTCTTGTTTTCGAAGACCATCTTATTCCTACATTTCCAAATACACAAACAAGTAGGTATTCAGTAAGTGTTAAAAGTTGGTTTTAACTATATACTCACTATTACCTAGAGGCAGTGGCGAATCTAGGATTCATGCCAAGCCGTTACGTTTTATAAATAAGCCGTAACGAAATCGAAAAAACATCAAATTTTTCCAAAATTTACACTAAAAACGTCAAATTTTTCCGAGCCAAGCCGTAGAGGAGGTTACCCCCCGGTTAAGGTTAAGGCTAGGTCCGCCCCTGCCTAGAGGTGTACAAATCAGCAAAAGCGAGCTGTCTGAGTTAGTTACCGGGCCTAAAAGTGGGTTTCCCATAAGAGAAATGTGTTTAACTATAACTATGTACTCGCTATCACCTAGAGGTGTACAAATTGGGTTTTTTCAATACCCGGGTCCAGGTCGGGTATTGATCAGGAAATTCATACTCTGTATACTCGGGTTTGGGTACTGATGAGAATATGTATACCCGTAGGGTCGGGTTGGGTCGGGTTTGGGTTTGGTTCGTTTTTTTTTTTTTTGTACCTCACGCCTGAGCTGTGTCATCAGCATCATCATCACCAGCTCGAAATTTGTATATGAAAGAAGCTGATAAAGCACACAGATAGATCACGAAATCCGAATCTCGTTTTGCGAATTCGAGCACTTACATAACATCTATCGTTCATTCACAAGCTGATCGATCGGAAACCAGATCTCAAATCGAAATCAAACAACACGGATCTGATCTATGTCGATGGCAGGGGCGGCCTCTGCGCTGTTCCTTCTTGACATCAAAGGCCGTGTTCTGGTGTGGCGCGACTACCGTGGAGACGTTTCTGCTCTTCAGGCCGAACGTTTCTTCACCAAGCACATTGAAAAAGAGGTATTAATAATATTATCATCTTCATTGCTCTTTTTTATACCATTACATGTTATCATCAATAATTGTAGTTAGAAGGAGAAGTAAAACACAATTACTTTGTAAAGTAGGCTAATTAGGTTAAGAATTAAGATGAAGGAATTCTATTCTTTGTTTGTTAGTTAATTTTGGGGGGTTTTAGGCTTCTTTAGGTTGGTTATAGGCCAGTTTTGGATGTTTTAGACCAGTTTACCCGGAATTTGCAGAAAGTTGCCCTAATTTGGCTAAAATTTTGCCGGAATCTGATAGAAATATGGCCTGAATCTTGCCTGAAGGTCGCCGGAGCGTCTGGTTGGCATTAGGGAGATTTTCCTGCACCTCACCTTCCGGAAGGGCTTTTGAATGTTGGTTTATGAAATCCTGAATGATCATATTATTGAATGAGTTGGTTACAATTTATGGAGATTACGAGTAAGCCTAGTAACCTAACTGAGCCCGTGGGTCCATAATATTATAGTCTTTTTTTTGAACGGTCAACGAATCCTTCAAATGGGCTACTGGCGAAATTCACCACATCGGGATACACTCGCCTCCGAACCGGGGAAAACCTCACCTAGGGCCGAAGCCCGTGAACACTCGCCCGAAGGCACGACAGTGTGGTGAGGTAAAACCCGCTCAGTTCGAGGATTGAACTAGCGATCTCCGCCTACTCGCCTAGTCTCCCATCATCACCAGGTGCCGCAGAAAATAATGAGGAGAGCTGGAATTGAATTTGGGCCCCTTAGAACACCAAGTCTCTCCCATACCACTCCACCACCACCTCATTGGCAATAATATAGTCTAATATTGACAACATAGGTAGTGAGTATGAGAGCTCTTTAGTTGAGCTCAATATTTTGAAATAATATGGTCTAATATTGACAACATAGGTAGTGAGTATGAGAGCTCTTTAGTTGAGCTCAATATTTTGATGAATAAATATGTTTGTTGAGTTCTAACTTGACATGGTTTTTGTAGTTTTATTTTATTTCTTAACTAGAAGTACTTTTGTTATGTTAATCTCACAAAAAGTATATTGAGATTAAGGTTCAATTTTTTATATATTATTAATCATGGAACTATGTAAAATAAGTATGTTAATAACTAGTTTTTAAGATGATATGGATCAAAGATAGAATAGAAAGACTACAGAAGAAGATGGGTAACAGAAGATAAAAGAGGGAGGCTAGTTTGAAGCAATTTTCAACATACGTTCAACCCGAAACATCACATGCCTTTATAGGCTTACAAAGAAAACAGAAACTTAACTAACAAAAAATTAAACCACTACTACACTAACCCACTTATATTAAATAACATAAAATAAAAGCAAAGGAAATGCATGAAAATAGACTAAATGCATGAAAATAAACGGAACGTGGGGTGATGCATGGGTTACAAGAGAAGGTGGTACATATCATAAGATTTTGGTGTTTTGATGAACTTCAGGGTGATGATGCTGGTTCTCAAGGTCCAGTTGTGTATGACAAGGGTGTCACTTATATGTTCATTCAACACAACAACTTATATCTAATGACGGCTTCCAGGCAGAACTGTAATGCTGCGAGTCTTCTTCTGTTTCTACACCGCCTCGTTGATGTAAGTGGCATTTGTTGGTTGTATTATCTAATAAGATATATATCAGATTATTGTTGTTAACTTGTTATTGGTAACAGGTATTTAAGCATTACTTTGAAGAATTAGAAGAGGAATCACTTAGAGATAACTTTGTTGTAGTGGTACGAAACTATAATCATTTAATAATATTTACTCACACTATTGGAAGGAAACGCGTTCAACAAAGTCTTATAATTTCGTGCAGTATGAATTGCTTGATGAAATGATGGACTTTGGTTACCCTCAGTACACCGAAGCTACAATTCTTAGCGAGTTTATCAAGACCGATGCATATAGGATGGAAGTTTCACAAAGGCCCCCCATGGCTGTCACAAATGCTGTGTCTTGGCGTAGTGAAGGAATACATTACAAAAAGAATGAAGTAGGGCTACTTTTGTAATTTTGCTAGGTGATTATTGATCGATGTCGTTTGGTCGGTCAAAAAAATATTTATAAAAAGTTCCTAAATACCTTAACTAGTTAGGGTAAGTAGGGTGTCGGTCCACGAGGAGTATGTGGTCAGAATTGGTTTTCTATCTAAATTAACTAAATAAAATAATTAATTGATTGGTTTGGTTGTTTTTTAGAAAATAAAGTCTAAACTAATGTGATTTAGAAAACAATAGTGGTAAAGGTAACCTCCTCCAAACTTCAGGTTCTAGGTTTACAAAATCTCATTTTAATTCAATAATTGACACCACATAGACATAGTGTGGGAAAGTTGATTAGTTTGATTGGTTACTGAAAACGGGTCTTTGTCATCAGATCTCTTATAAGTCAATTAACCCTATTCACTAGCGTGAATCAACCTACTCTATGTCACCCAATCCGCTACAAGGTTTTGTCATCAACCGAACAAATTGTAAAGTAAGGACTCAAAAACACAAGCAAATAGTTCAAACAAAATCAACACATCAAATTACTTATAAAGGTTTGTCAATCCAAAAGTAATTCCAAACATGAATAAAACTGGAAAGAAATAAAACCTAACTGAACCATCTGTCTGGAGGAAGCCACGTATGATTTTAGCCACTCATGGTTGTGTTGAATCTTCAAAAACTTGAGATGGTCGATGTTGAGTCATGAAGATGAGAGCCGGCTGCCTAACTTCGATCGTAACCCTCAGTCCTTTTTCCGCGATGATAATGATGTTTTTTTTCTTTGTGTGGTGACCCAATCCAAAGGACAAAGATATCGGCCCAATAGTCAATGTGGTGGCTTCCCCACCCCAATATTCACATGGTGCGGCCCAATGTCTCAAGTCCATCTCACAAGGCAGCCGTGATGATGATGATTATATTTGTTATTGGCCTTCTTTTAATTGTTTGCTAGCTGCCAAAAATAATAGCTGTCCCCCAAAAAGTCTCACTTGATGAATGATGATGTTTTTATTAATAATAATAATAATCCCTCAATACCCCACAAGTCTGTGATGTTTGTTGAATGAACTTCTTTAAATCACGTGAATGTTTGTGATGTTTATATCTCCTTAGTCACGTGCATTTAGTCACGTGCATTTGATTTTTAGAGTTTATCAAACCTTTTAATACCTTCAAACACCCACTTTGCACTAATCTTTGTAACTCCGTCATATAACGCGTTTTACCTGTGAAATTACAAACACACGTAGTTACCATATTCGAAGCATATTATCACTTAAACTGCGATAATTCACACAAAAGACGCACATTAACACTCGGGTTTCACACCCTCCATCAATTATTTTGATCAGCTTATACATGTATATGTTTTTTCCAGGTGTTTTTGGATGTTGTGGAGAATGTGAATATACTTGTCAACAGTAACGGACAGATAGTAAGATCAGAAGTTATTGGAGCATTGAAGATGCGAACGTATTTGAGGTTGATTTATTTATTTGCATCCATTTGTATCCGTGTTTCATTTACCACAATAAACTTGCATGAAATATAAACAAACTTTTATGTGAAAATAACTTTAAAAATTTGTATAAAATTTGAAAAGCGATCATTAAAAGTTATGTCTGATAATAACTGTAACTTGGTTGCTGAAATTAGTAATAAACTATAAGTTTCTATTTTGTACGCTAAAATCTGGAAACATGTAAAGTTTGTCTATATTTTGTGCATTTTTTCCCTATAATGTGTTATACTTAAGCCAAGTTACAAATACTATTTGTGATAATCTGTTATAAAATAATTAGGGCTGCAAACGAACCGAACGAACACAAACAAGACCTTGCCCGTTCGTTAAGGAAATATATGTGTTATCGTTCACGAACTGTTCATGAACGTTTACCGAACGAGATTTTATGTTCGTGTTCGTTCATTAAAGAAATGAACGTGTTCGTGTTCATTTGTTAATTTTAGGCATTGAACGTTCATGAACACAAACTAATGTTCATGAACACAAATGGAAACAAAGGACACAAACAAGAGTTCATGAACATAATCTACAGTACATTGATACTTATTAAATATTTTATTTGCCTGAATTTTGAAGTATCTAAATAAAACATAAAAACGAAAAGCACTAATGAACTGTCAAACACAAACAAACACGTTACCGAATGTTCACGAAAATAAATGAACGAACGCGGCCTCAGTTCTGTTCGTTCATTTATTAAACGAATGAACACAAATGAACTTCCCGCCGAAAGGTTCACAAACTGTTCGCTGAACGTTCGGTTCGTTTACAAACCTAAAAATAATTGATTGTGCGTTTATTGGTTGCAGTGGTATGCCTGAGTGTAAGCTTGGGCTAAACGATAGAGTTTTATTAGAGGCACAAGGCAGGACTACTAAAGGAAAAGCTATTGACTTGGATGACATCAAGTTCCACCAGTACGTTTTCTTAAATATTAAAACATGTACTTATAAATGGGTTGGTTTGTGTAATATTTATTTTGCTAGGTCATATGGTAAAAAAAAAAAAAAAAAAAAAACACTTCACTTAAAAAGGAAACAGCCAAATTTATTTCAAGGATGAATATTGAAGGTGATAGTTTCAAGTTGAATGGGTAGATCTCGATTATGTTTATTTCTTAACGGGTCAAATCATGAGATTTAACGTAAAAGGAAATGAGTCAAATTGCTCAAATTTGGGGTATGCTTTTATCTCTAGTGAGCAAAACGAGCCAAATCAATAAATTTAGCGAAAAAGGAAATGTTTCAGTTATTCATCATGACCCATACTACAACGTTACCCATGTTGACCCATTACTCAACCCGTCTGACCCATTTGGCCACTTCTACTACTTATGTTACGTATATATAGGTATATTTTTGTTTCCTTTTTGTTATTGTTATCTGTTACTAGTTTTCAGCCAATATACAAATTTGGTGTAGATGTGTGCGGTTGGCTCGTTTTGAAAATGATAGAACAATATCATTTGTACCTCCTGATGGAGCCTTTGACCTCATGACGTATCGACTCAGTACTCAGGTTGCTTTCCCAACTCCTACCCTTATATATTTCTAATAGTTCTAAATTTCATGTGTATCCTTAGAAGTTTTATAATATCATATATACCATTTCAAACCACTAACAATAATTTACACATTTCATGGTTTCTTTTAGGTAAAGCCTCTAATATGGGTGGAAGCTCAAGTAGAAAGACATTCTAAAAGCCGTGTGGAAATTATGGTAAAAGCTCGGAGCCAATTTAAGGAGCGTAGGTACACTTTTTTTTAGTTATGAAAAGCTGTCTAGAGAAGAATATAGGAGGTGTCAGTTTTGACCATTTACTTATGTATGTGTGGTTTCGGGTAATGCTTGATCTATAACTGGCCAAATCATAATTTTTGGCTTATAAGGAAACGCGTCAAATTGGTCAATTTCGGTTATAATGCTTTATCTCTGATGGGTGAAATAGGCAAAAATGTGCCAATTGGGTTAATTTGGGTTTGTTTTATATCTAAGGAATCAATTATAAAAAGGGTTTTATTGGATTTTAATAATCAAACTTTAACCAATTGGCCGGCAATAATCCCAACTTAAAATATTTCCCCCTGCCGGTCCCAACTTTCAAGCTATTTTCCTCCACCAAGCCTTTACTAACTGAGGTCTAACCCAGTTAGTGTTTTGCTGATATGGCAGCTTATGTGGCACAAAACCTGGTTATTTGTTGATGTGGTGGCGATGAAGGTGGTGATGGTGACGGTGGTGGGTGGTGGCGGTGGCGGCAGACGGTGGTTGTGGGTTGTGGTGATGGTGATGGTGCCATATAAGCTTCCACATCAGTAAATAACCAGGTTTTGTGCCACATAAGCTGCCATGTCAGCAAAACACTAACCGGGTTAGACCCCAATTAGCAAAGGCTTGGTGGAGGAAAATAGCTTGAAAGTTGGGACTGGCAGGGGGAACTTTAAGTTGGGATTATTGCCTGCCAATTGGTCAAAGTTCGGATATTAAAATCCAATGATCCTTATAAAAATAGCTAAAAAGGAAATGGTTGGAACTTGAAAGTAACCTAAAGTATATTTTTATTGCATACAATCGCTATATTCACAAATTTAGATTGATACTGTTACTAGTTTGATATCATTTATCTATGAGGGGACATTTTTTCAAAGCAATCCTACCTGAACCGTTGTGCCACATAAAGTATTAACTTTGGCCGAAGCCAGTTTGGTTCATTTCCAACCCTCCCTTTTCACCTCTAATAAAAATACTGATTTTATCTCATGAGAATAATTTGATTTTGCAGCACTGCAACAAATGTGGAAATTGAATTGCCTGTTCCAGCTGATGCTATTAACCCGAATATTCGGACCTCCATGGGATCAGCTGCTTATGCACCAGAAAACGATGCCCTTTGCTGGAAAATAAAATCTTTTCCGGGTGGCAAGGTAATAACTTTCTTACCATATCCTAAAATTCTCCTTATATATCAATTCACTAACAAAACCTTCATTTTCTCACAAGATTTTGAGTTGCCTTTTTGTTGACTTGCATCTCTCATGACATATTCATTTTACTGAATTCTTGCGATATGTTAGAAGTTATGTAGTTATATTATTTTCTGCTTCTTGTATTACATGTAACATATGATTCTTGTCATCATTGTTGCTGTTAACATGTTATTTTTATTACGTCATTATATTTATATTTTAATTATAATTATTAATTTATTATTGTTATTGTTATTGTTATAAACAGATGGATTTACGCTTTTTTTCACAATATGACTAACGATTTTTTGTGAATATTGTGATACAAAGTCAACGATGAATTTCTTATGTTTGCCATATACACAATTTACTGCTTGTATTCAAATAATAAATTGTTCGCTTTAAAACTTGTATAGGAATACATGTTGAGAGCAGAGTTTAATCTTCCCAGTATAACAGCCGAAGAAGCACTTCCCGAGAGAAAAGCTCCTATTCGTGTTAAATTCGAAATACCATATTTTACGATTTCAGGAATACAGGTGAACTCTCCTCTCTAGTTTTCTACAGGGCTTGTTCAAAACAGATAATTTTTTACTGTGGCCCGACCCTTTAGACACCTGTCCCTATACGTTCTGTTGATAAATATATGATTACAGAATAATCTTGTTTTTTAAGTAAGCGATTTAGGAGGTATTTATCCATTTGAATACCCCCGGTTTACTTTCACTTGTTAGTTAATCCTTTGGAATTTTACAGGTTCGGTACCTGAAAATCATCGAAAAAAGTGGTTACCAGGCTCTTCCATGGGTTCGGTATATAACAATGGCCGGAGAATATGAACTTAGACTTGTGTGAGAATGAACCAATGTAGTTTTTGTAAGCGAATAGGTTTTAGTTGGTGTGTTTTTTGGCACAATTGTTGTTTCATGGACTAAAGAAGAAATTTGTAAGATGTGATGTTGTTCCTCTTTTTAAACTAAATCTTTGGTGAAGCGACTAAGTAATTGATGATTTGATTAAGCCATAACCGATTAACTGAAAATTGTGGTTTGATTTCAGTTTTATGTGCAAAAGCTCATATGTCACTAAAGGGAACGTTTTTCCTAATTCATTAGACTTTGTGTAGTGACTTAGAGCCCCACTATACCTCAAAATATGACGCTCGTGAAGCCAATTCAACATACAAGTGAAGGGCGTTGAAGGGTTGGTGGTGTTAATCCCTTAACGTGCTCAATTTTACAAACCGGAGTTTTGCCACAATGCATGTGTGCCCGTGGGTATGGGATTACAAATTTAGACTTTGCCACCTCATCCCCGTTGGGGACGCTCTTAGGTGATCCGTAGTGGGGCGCTATGCCCGGAGATGGCGCCGGAAAACGCCCAAGAACACCGAAACGCAGGGCGCTATGGCCAAAATTTTTTGAATGGCGCGATGATAATAGCGGCGTTATTCTGGTTCCTTTCAAACTTTTCACCAATCACAAACAAGCAAGCTTTTTTATATTAATTAATAAAATTGAAAATTATTAAATAGGTAATGATGGGTAGGGGCTTTATGACTACGGACTCTAGTGATATAACGTCCCATAAAGCCCCTGTGTGACGTGGCACGACACGTGTCGCATAACGCCCCACAAGGGGCTTTATGACTACAGATGGCCTTAGTGAGGGAGGTTTTAACTGCCACGTAGGCAGTGTGACTTTCATTAACTACACATTCGTAGGAGTGTAATGGTGTTTGGCCTAGTTATTGGGTAATATGGCACCATGTGATTGACTAAGAAAAATGCCCACTACACTTGGTCTTATACAATTAACTATCTTCGCATGTGTTCATGATTTTTCTTACATTGGTAAATAACTAGATTAATAATGGCACGCCTATATATATGCTAAAGACAAAATGTTATTGCCTAAAAACTGGTTGAGCCAAAAACAACCTATGCACACCTAAACATTATTGATTACAATAAATAAAAGATAAAATATGGAATAAGATAGGGTATATATATGTTGATAGAGGTTCATATAATAAAATATGTCATCTAGGATGTTTTGGTGGGACCGACCATGGGTTGATCCAGGGGGTTTTTGAGGGTTTTCAGGAACTATCTTAGTTCGGAAAAAATGGAAAAATTTAGTGGAAATCCTGTATGATTTGGAAAAAAAAAAAAGTGAGAATTGGCGTAAATCTACCTAAAGGAACCCCTGGAAAAAAATCGTGAATCCGCCACTGGAACCTACGTATATAATATTTCACTGATAAACTTGTTTGAAGCATCATATCTCTATGATTACAAACCAAATTTTATATACGAAAATTGTGATTCGCATCGTGTGTATTAAATCTATGTTTAGCTATGAATTTGAGTTTCTATTACAATGTATACGATGTGAAATGATGATGGTCTTTATTTTATAATAATAAAAAGAGTAAATTATGTTTTTGGCCCCTGTGGTTATATCACTTTTACTATATTAGCCCAAAATAAGAATTTTTAACATATTTGCCCCATGGTCTCTATAACTAACCATTTTGGCCCCTAAGTCTAGAGATCATGGGGGCCAAAATGGTTAGTTATAGAGACCATGAGGCCAAAATGGTTAGTTATAGAGACCATGGGGGCAGATATGTTAAAAATTCTTATTTTGGGCTAATATAGTAAAAGTGATATAACCACAGAGGCAAAAAACGTAATTTACTCTAATAAAAATAAACAACAAATGATTAGCACAAGTGAAACCAGTGGCGCAACTATGAAGGGGCCGGAGGGGGCGCCCGACCCTCCGAACTTTTAGCTTAGTAGTATTATGTATGTACGTTTCGTATAGAATTTTTATAGATATATACGTTTTCACCCCACCGGTTTTATAAAAAATATATTTTTTAAGTATATACTTTTAGGTTCGGTGACTTCCGACAGTGGCGGATCTAGGATTCACGTCAAGCCGTAACGTTTTATAAATAAGCCGTAACGAAATCGAAAAAACATCAATTTTTTTCAAAATTTACACTAAAAACGTCAAATTTTTCCGAGCCAAGCCGTAGCGGAGGTTATCCCCCGGTATACACTAGGTTCGCCCCTGACTTCCGACCCCCCGGTAGAAATGTTCAAGCTTCGCCACTGAGTGAAACGAACCTAATAATGTTTTCTTTTTTAATAAAAAGTCTCCATACTCGTACAATTATCATATCAATAATTTGTAATAATGTACGAATTTGATTAGATGTTATATAACTAACGGAATTCCCTTGCGTATGACTTTGGTTCATTACAGCTCGGTATAGCAACCGAAAGATAAAAACTCAAAAATAAAATCGTGATATGCCCAAAAAGATATCGACATGTGTTTTAAATCGAATATAAAACGACAAATACAAATATCAGTAATGGTTCCAATAGTACCAATGCTGCTATCGATGTTGTTTGGTCGAGATCGACGTGGTACTGATGGTATCAGTTCGGTTTATCACAGTAATAGTACGACACTAGCACTTGCTATAGTTTACGATATAATAATAATAATAATTTATCTATTACCACTCAAAAAGCTATCTATTTAACTTTATAAAATCTTATTCTGATTATTCAAGGTATTAAATTTAGCTTTCCAGTTGCCAAGGGAATATACACCATTACCCATAATCATCATCCCTCTTTCAATCAGATGACTCCATCATATATTCATGTTCTTGTTAATCATTAACCGGCCTTTTACTGAACGTGGTTCTCAACTTAGTTATACTGTGAATTAGGTGCTGCACTTTGATTGCGCTTATAACAGCAGTTTCAAGCAGAGAGTCTAAAATTTTAGCTAGCTGGGAACCGTACCATCCATATATTGCACATGTTTCTTTCTACTTTCATCATTCTTAAAAGATAATACATTTTGATTTTGAAGTAAAAGATTTAAGTTTTTAAGCTTAAAGCTTGTACCATTTTTGTTTTGGTTTTATAAACTTGCAGCCTTGAAAAACAAGTGAGTTAAACCCTGAGATAAACTTGCCATCTTTCGTGAGATAGAAGTGGCCAACTGTTTCGAACTTTCAATAGATTTGCTTGCAACTACCCCTCCTCGCAAGTACAAGTCCCATATCGACCCAGCAAACTTTTTCACTATGCTCTGCACTTGTCCTTATCTTATTTAATTTATTGAGTTTTGCCACTTGAACTTACACTTTGTTGATCGGTTGAGGAGTTTTGCCACTTTAACTTACATTTTGTTGGTATCTGCAGCACCCGCGTTGGAGGGTGCTAAACCGAATATTTCTTAGTTTAATAACATCTACGCTTATATTTCGGTTAGTTATACATGCTACTTATAACATGATCTTAAAATGATGATGGCTTATATTTTATATATTAATAACAATATGAAATTGACTTATATATTATATTAACATTAACAAATATAACAATTTGATATTTGTTTAATAGTAAATCTTAAAGCACAAATCGAAAAAAAAAAAAATCCATTTTAATTGTTTTAGCATAAATTATCTTTTATTTATCAATTAAATTTATTTTTGTCTAATAACTTTTTTTCGTTGTTTTTTTCAGTTCTAAACCCATCTATGTTTAGTTTTTTCTTTAACATTATGATATTCGAAAATATATATTTTGATATCGTAAACGACTTTCACACATACTTTAATACGTCAAATTGTAAATATACAAGTACAAAACTCCCGTCGCATCATCCGGGCAATTCAATATATCAACATGTTTTTCCAATAATATTTGTTTTCTTTTGATATCGTTTATGATATTCATATTATATATTACTTTAATTTCTCTAGTAAAAATCGTTGATTTTGACCCGTTTTGTTTTTCACCATACATCGATCGATCTTAGACCCCGAAGGTATTTATATGCCGGACCGTCCAAGACGAAATTATAATAATAAATAAATTAATAAGACATCATATATGATATGATATATATTATAGATAGGGAATTCAGCATAATTAAAAAACATCACATAATTAAACATAAAGAGGGGGTGGCTTGCTAGTCAAACACCTCACATTCTGGATCTACACCAGTTTCATATTTATATTAGAAGATTCCCATCACCATTGTTGAAGATCTAAATCATTGAAAGCCTATCAATGAACAACTTAAACTCTTCATCTCTACCAACCATACTAACTCTAACAAACCCCGGATCCGACCCGAATCTCCTTCCACTCCTTGTTAAGATCTTGTGATTTCTAAACAGCTTCTCACAGTCTTCGATTCCTTCCTTGCATTTCATCCATGCAAAAGCTGTCATCACACATTTCACATTAGATTAAGTTTTCCATGTCTTCATATATAATTATATTCCCATTTTAACTAATCTATGCATGTGACACATATTTATTAATAATATTGAAAGCTTACATTAGCACATTTGCCATAACAAGTCAAACTAGTATTATAGTATTCAGTTAATTATTTATTACCTGGATGTGCTTGTGTAACATCTCCAGTGTAATTGCAATGCTGGAGAGGATACTTTGGTAGAGTAAACATCTGAGTTTTTTTCACAGTTTCCCTTAAAATCTCCCATCTTTCTGTCAATAATTTTTTGTTGTATTCGAAAAAGTCATCGCCTTTGGGGGATCCAAAACGTTTGCATCGATCAGCAATCACTTGCAAGATCTTTGCAACGCGGAGTTGTGGTTCTTTCGACACACCTATTGTGTTCACTTCCATGAATTTAGTCATCTTTTTCGCCACCTCTTTATCTTTAACAAGTGCCCATCTATTAATTAATCAAAAAGCATGAGTATAAACTTAATAATGTGCATCCTTGAAGAACAACTATAAAATGGTTATTTTGATATGAAAAATTATTTTTAACCAATGTATGGGTGTATTTCTGTTATGTCTTTGCAAATTTCAGTCTAGTGTTTTTAATGCATGTTGGACATTCATATATAATATATTGGGAGGTGGGTCCTTTTGTAATTAATATAGATTAGGGTTTTGAGGGGGATGGTGACGCACTTTGTTGCCTGTCTACCTGTCATCTTTATTTAATTTGCTCTGTTAATTAGAATTAATATATAAAGGGGTTAGAAAAAAAAAATAGATTAACGTAAACTTCTTATTTGTGTTTTCTAGTCGCTCAAACAAATGTAAAATTGTATGGTCCATTGGATGAATAGTCCCATGAAATGCCCATTGCAAGTTAGTTTTTTTTTTTTTTTTTTTTCTTTTTTTTTTCTAACCGGATGAGTTTGGTTATAAAAGTTGCCTTTCAAAAAAAGTAATCTAACTTTTTGTTACCGTATAAGTAAAATAACAACATACCCAACTCGCGAACCCGCGTGGCCAGTGCATTTAGAAGCGGTAAACAACATGATGTCGAAATCTAACGAAGAGGTGATGGGGGTGTATTGGGGCCAATAATAAGCAAGATCATGAACCAACACCCCACCTTCACGGTTCACCACCGATCCTCGGATCACACCACTAGGGTTGTTAGGTGATGTCACGAGCTCGATATATGGTTCATCTTTATCGAACTCATGGGCATCACCCGCCCACTTGTACAGTCCAGACTTCACCAAATCCACAATCTCCGGGTACGACTACATTTATTATTATCAGATACATTCAATGTGGGAAATAATCTTAATTTGTAACATAATAATAAAACAATTAATGTAGATAGATTATATATACATACAGAATAATAAGGGGCAGGTGACACAACATTGATCTGGCTAGCATGGTCAAGTGACGTTGTGACCGCGAAAAGCACCGCTTGCAGCAACTGGCTCGAACCAGTCCCAACCACGATCGAGTAACCATCGGTTACCGCATTCCCTACCGCACCATGCAGATTCTTAATCGCTTCTTCAAGCTTTGGTTCAAGAAACCAACAAGGGCTATTAGGGTTTGAAAAGTAACTTAGAGATTCAAACCCTTTAATCACAAACGTACACTCGTCCCCTACTTTTCTCCAATAAGACTCATACATCGTTGGATCACCACTGTCATTTTCACAACTTTTATTAAAAAAGATTCACAAAAGAAAACCAAATAAATATTAAATTTGAATAAAAGATTTACTGATCCAGATTGATCACAGCATCTACTGGAAAGTTTCTGGTGTCGCCTCCATGATTCTCCTTAACGTTGTCGCTCGTAGATGAACGTCGGGTGATGCGCACTTGATCAGCTCCTCCCATTGTGATTTTTTGAATGCAGTTGATGTATGTTAGTTTGAGTGGTGGTTTGTGAATGGTTTGATGGTCTATTTATAGTACGTGAGATTGATATTAATATTAATTGCTTAAAATATGCGATTTAATAGACTGTTATGTAGTAATTTAACCGGATATTCTTTTTCACCGGACTGGGAAGGAGCGTCATTGCCGATTTATGGGAAAAAGGTTGTGATTTGTGAAAAATTCAAGATTAATTTTTGAATTAGGGATCACAATCGAAATCGAACTCGAACTCAGCATATTTGCGACGGTTTGGGGTAGAGTAATCCGGTATGGGACCGGGTTTGAGATTAGTTTTAATTTTTTGTGGGTTTGGGACTCGTTTAGGATTTAGTGATATACATGTTTATGATCATGAGATAAAGTGTACAGATAAAGTGTACGTATTTATAAGATTGTATACCTGATATAATTTCTTTTATTTTTTTTAGATATGTATCTATATGATACATCAATTATTGGAATAGACATTTTTTGTGATGTATGTATTTGACTATTTTTTATAAACATTTTGGTATTTTATTTATATACATTGTAGTTATTTAATATATATATATATAGAGAGAGAGAGAGAGAGAGAGAAACTGTTGATACAACATGCGTGATTAGTGTTCGTTTCAATTAGCCTAGGATTGATCAATTTTGTCTAATTCGTTTCAATTTTCTTTTTATTTTAGTTCAAACTGGCCATTGTTCGGTCAATTTCATCGAATTGTGTTCAAATTCATCTTTGATTTTGAAAATTTTCATCAAAAATGACGACTCGAACAATGATCGTAGAACAGAGGATGCAGGACCACGACGAAGCTTTGATTTAGACCGCAGAACAGATGATGCAGAAACATGACCAAGCTTTGATTCGATTGGAATCAGAGGGCAGTAACAATGGTTTCAGATCGTAGAACAGGGGACGCGATTTTTGAATTGGGAGTTAGGGCATGCGTGATTATAGGTATATAACGTGCGTGATTTATGTTTCCAACATGCGTGATTAGGATTTTTGAGTTTTATACCGTGCGTGATTTTCAAATGAACGTGCGTAATAATAGGTCGTACCGGTCGTACGTTAAGAGCTATTGTACGTTAACCTTCCCCTCTCTCTCTCTCTCTCTCTATATATATATATATAGGGGAAAGATCCACTAAAAAGTGGATTTTGCCTAAATAGCCTAAGAATGATTGTGATGATAACATGTTCCACTCCTAATAAGTAGGAATGGAGGGTATTTTGGTCCTTTTGTTTTTTAAAAATACAACAAAAAAAATATAGTACAAAAAAATCTAGCACAAAAAATCTAGTACAAAAAAATATATCACAAAAAATGTAGTACAAAAAAATATAACACAAAAAAATCTAGTACAAAAAAATATAGCATGAAAAAATTCAGCAAAAAAATGTAGTACAAAAAAATCCAACACAAAAAATTGAGAAAAAAAATTAAGACAAAAAAATTCAGCACAAAAATATAGTACAAAAATCCAGCACAAAAAAATGTTATACAACATAGAAATACAACACATTTTAGTGGGTTTTTTTAGTCTTCATATTTTATATAGCAATATGGTACTTAAATTAAAGATAAAAAGACGCTCGATTTTACGGTGAAATTTTTATTAAAAAATAATGTCGTATAAAAAAGTTAAGAACGTTTAAAAAATTGGGGTGGAATATACATGTGTCTTGCATGTGGAGAAAGAAAGTCCATAAATAGGATTTTTCCAAGATACCCTTGCACTCCTCCTTTCTCCTACACTTTCATCTTAACCATTGATTTGAAAAATGAATGGTTAGGATTCTTTCTCATCCTACTTAGGCAAAATAAACTTTTTATTTGATTTTACCCCTATATATATATGTATGTATGTATTTTTTTTTTCAACCGCAAATTTGGATCACTGACGGATTACTGGAGTATCATCGTGCCACCAGCGGAACCACCCAATCATATCCATCTCCACTAAGCATAATGCCTATATACCAATTCAGGAGGAAACCCAATAAATATGGGAAAACCCTCATTGTGGGAATCGAACCCAGGACCTATTTGTCCAAAGCCTTATCACACCCCCAAAGTGCCACTAGACTATAAAGCCATGGGCATATATATATGTATTGAACGGTAAATTTGGATCACTGGCGGACCACTGTAGTATAATCGTGCCACCAGCAGAACCACCTGATCATATCTATCTTCACTAGGCAATAATGCATATATACCAATTCAGGAGTAAACCCAATAAATCTCGGAAAAATCTCCCATGTGGAAATCGAACCCATGACCTAATAGTCATAAGCCTTATCTCACCCTCAAGATGTCACTAGGCTATAATGCCATGGACGTTATTTGATATATTTTAATAGTGATAATGCTAAATATAACTAATTAATATTTACCTGAAACGTACTCGTCGAGTTTTGAAATCGGGTATACCGAACGAATAATTTTTTAAATTAAAGGGTTTACCCAAAACCCACAGATATACCCGATAGAAACCCGATGAGTTTTGGACAAACTTATCTAATAAGTTTGAAGTTGAAATTAGCTAAACCTGCCCTAAACCCGCTCCAATATCATTCCTTATAAAAAGAGGGGTTTTAAAGTGGTGGGAACTTTTTCTTGATTAACTGGTTTTAATATTTTATTAACTAAAAAGGGTTGATGCTTAAGTAAATAAATAAGTAGTTTGCTAAAAGGTGTTGGTATTAATATTACATTACTAACCAAAAAGGGTGGATGTTTTAGTAAAGAAAAAAGTGGTTTGAAAAAAGGTGTTGGTTGTTTTTTTCTTTATATATGTGTGACCTAAACTAAACTTCTCATTTTTTTCGGGCTAACATCTCAAGTGGAATTTATCTTCTATTAAAACATGGAAATGAACTTCAAATTCTAAAAAAAAAAAAATCAACATTCAAATGTATACCTTATACGGTTTAAATTTGTGATTTTTTTTACTATAAGAAAGGAACTTTATCTTAATTTAAATGATTTTAAAATAAAGTTTCAAAATAGCAAATTATTTATCATGTTCGATGTATCTGGATCCTACCTCACTATAACTATTTGGTTACATTTATTATTTTAACAATTAATTATTATTATTTGAACAATTAAATTTATATAAGATGAATTTTAATTTTTTTTTTTGAGAAGTATACTTCATATTAAAACATAAGATGAATTTTAATATTTCAACTTTCCATATTACAATAACAGAAAGTAATAAAAGTTTGAACCTACATGAAAGTTAATAAAACTCACAAGTAAAGTTTACTCTAGCAATTTATTATTCCTATTGAAGGTTTGGGTCAACGTATGTCAGCGGTGGAGTACCGGTCAATCCTTAAGTACCGTTTGATGATCCCCATGTTCCCGAATGATGAAACATGCCCAGTCTGCCGTCAAGCATGCCTGGATAAATACGGGGAGCATGCGTTACACTGTAGAGAGTTGCCGGGGTTTAAGTATCGCCATGACTTTGTGCGAGACGCGTTAATGGATATTCTCAGACGAGCAGGGATCTCGGCGAAGAAAGAGGCACCGGTTAATTTTCTTACAGACCCGTCGGAGGGGAGATCCACCCTACGCCCAGCTGACGTGCTAGTTTTTGGTTGGGAGGGCGGGAAACATGCTTGTGTCGATCTCACAGGTGTATCCCCACTAGCCGGGTTCCGGGAAAATGGGTTTGTGGCGGGGCAAGCGGTACTGAAAGCAGAGTCAAAGAAGGTGGAAAAACACGCGAAAGCTTGTGAGGATAATCAGCATGCCTTTGTCCCCCTGGCGTTTGACACGTTCGGCTCCTTGGCGCCGGAGGCAGTTCGGTTCTTGTCTAGAGTTCAGCGTGTGGTCTATAGCAACTTTTCGACCCCTCAGGGGCGGGGCTTTGTTTTTAGTAGATTGGGGTTTTCTATTCAGAAAGGGATGGCGGCGCAGTTTGTTGCTCGTCTACCTGCTATCCTTATGTAATTTGCCCTGATAATTGGAATGAAATAAAAAATTTCAATTTTGATTTAAAACTTTAAATTGTCATGGTTTTTAGTGTACCTACATCAAGTTTGACATAAAAATTTGTTTAACAATTATTTGGTTACATTTTTTTAAAAATTAAATTTATTATTTGGTTACATTTATTATTTTAACAATTAAACTTATTATTATTTTAACAATTAAATTTATGTAAGATGAATTTTAATATTTCAACTTTCCATATTACAATAACAGAAAAGTAATAAAAGTTTGAACCTACATGAAAGTTAATAAAACTCACAAGTAAAGTTTACTCTAGCAATTTATTATCCCTTGAAACTTTAAGATAACTTTAAATTGTCATGTTTTTTAGTGTACTTACATCAAGTTTGACATAAAAATTTGCTTGTAACATTACACAAACTAGTAAGGGGGTATAGTCATGTCATATTGGCCCCATCTAGACTTTGAGGACTTTGTCCACGTTACAAAATGGAAAGGATAGTGAAAGATAAGGAGACAACAAGGGGTTAAAAAGTCAAGTGGATGAGGGTGAAGAGAAGGGCAACGCCCATAAAAATCTCCACATGTGAGGAGGCAACACCCACTTAGATATGGTGGCGGGGTGGTGTGGGTGACATATAGGGGTGAAGGTCTGGTCACAGTTTCGAAACCCGCGGAGTACACCCGAGTTTTCTATTATAGTGCATTTACTCCAGAGAGTTTTCGGCTCTTGTGGAGGGTGCAACTACTCACATATGGTAGTAGGCTGGAAATTTTGTCGGGGAGCGCCAAACCAAACTGGGGAGCGCCAAACCAAACTCTGATGCCAAGCGTGAGACCGGTTAAGACAACATAGTCTTGGCCAGAGTGGGGTGGAGGGCATGCAAAAGCAGGTGCGAATTTATCGCTTGTTGTAGAAATTCGCCATTCAAAAAAAAAAAAACTAGTAGATTTTATGTTAAATAAGAAATTTAATAAAAAGATGAAAATAAAAAAATAAATAGATTTTATGTTAATTAAGAGATATAATAAAAAGATGAAAATAAAAAAAAAAATAGTAAATTGCTAAAATCGTCCCTGACGTTTGTTCATATTTGCTAAATTCATCCAAAAAAAGTTTGTTTTATTAAATTGCTAAAATCGTCCCTGAAGTTTGGATGGATTTAGCAACTTTTTTGAAACCTCAGTGGTTCATATGAGAAAAAATCTTTTTTTGGATGGATCTAGCAAATGTGAACAAACGTTAGGGACTATTTTAGCAATTTACTCACATAAAAATTTGTTTAACAATTATTTGGATACATTTTTTTAACAATTAAATTATTATTCGGTTACATTTATTATTTTAACAATTAAATTTATTATTATTTTAACAATTAAATTTATAGTTTTTTTTTTTTTTTCCTAAAATAGTGTTGGTGGAAAAATTATTTACAAATTTGGTGTTTCTTGAAAACTATTTACATTAATGGTGTTTTATTTGTTTTGCATTTTCCTTTTTCATTAATTAACATATTAGACTTATTTTTTATTCTTTATTTTTTTTCCGTCAGTTCATTTTCTATTTTCTTATTCTTCTTTCTATTGTATAAAGTCATTTTACCCAATTTAGTCAATCCATTTTCTATTTTCTTATTCTTCTTTTTAATGTATAAATTCATTTTATCTAATATTTTCTTTTATCAATCACCCGTGTGTTTTGTTCAACTCTTTATAATTCTTTCTTTTTCCAGTCACTCATGTAAAAGTTCGACTATACAAATCATCCCAAATAATTTAAATAATGAAAGAAAAACATAAAAATAATCAAACATTATAACCTGACTTGCTACTTGTCTCAATATCAAATAAAATCGAGTCGCTATCGGTCTCAATATCATATACTAGTGAAAGTAAACATGTCAGATAAAAGCTAGTCACTGCCGGTCTTAATATCTAACAAAATAAAAGGTTTTATCTCTTATGAGGAGACCAAAGTTCAATCCTTAGAAGGTATAAGTATTTTAAGGAGAAAAAATAGCTGTAAAAAAGGGTTTAATCTGGTTCATATTAAAAATATGTTTGTGAGCAAGAACGACCATTTTTATGTCATTTTGAATCGTATATAGTACTACATTTATTTGGGTTCATTATGTAAAACAAACCCATTTTTTTTAATTATGAAATCTATCTTTCGACTTTCTTTTCCATCATAAAAATAAGAAAAAATCTCAAACAAAGTACAAATGCTATGTAATCTCCGTTCCACGTTACAAATTAATTTTAAAAATGATTGAGTTGATAAAAAGAGGGTTGACTGATAAAGAAAATACTGGGTTTAGTGAATTTGTACATATGAAGAAAATAGAAAATCAATTGATCAACATGCTAAAACTTGCTCAGAGAATCAACATGTCTTTGTCCCTTTTGCCTTTGATACATTTGGCTCCCTAGCGCCAGAAGCTATCCGTTTTTTGACAAGGGTCCAACAGGTTATCCACAACAATTGTTCAACCCCGGGGGGGCAGGGGTTTGTCTTTGGAAGGTTAGGGTTTGCAATTCAGAAAGGGGTGGCGGCGCAGCTTGTTGCCCGTCTACCTTCTATTTTGATGTAACTTGGCAAATTTTTTTGGTGGAAAAAAAAAATTGATCAAATAAAAAAAAGTCGACTATGTTAATAAAAGAAAAGGTAAATGCAAAACAAATGAAAAACACCATTAAGGTAAATAGTTTTTAAGAAACACTAAAATGAGAAATACTTTTTCCACCAACACTAGTTTGGAAAAAAAAAAAAAAAAACTCTTAAATTTATATAAGATGAATTTTAATATTTCAACTTTCCATATTACAATAACAGAAAAGTAATAAAAGTTTGAACCTACATGAAAGTTAATAAAACTCACAAGTAAAGTTTACTCTAGCAATTTATTATCCCTTGAAACTTTAAGTTAACTTTAAATTGTCATTGTTTTTAGTGTACTTACATCAACTTTGACATAAAAATTTGCTTGTAAGACTACACAAACTAGTAAGGCTATGCGGTATGGTGATGGTCCTCCCTTGGAGGATGATCCGTCAAGTAGGATCCACTTAGGATGGGTGTGAGGATGGGGCAAAGAGGATGGATGTATGAAAATGGGGGGATGGACCTAAAATGTATATGTATATATTGTATGTATAGGTGTGAGAGAGGGAGAGGACTTGTTTTTGTCTTCTAGTGGAGCGTCCCCATCGTCATATACTCGACGCCAAGGACCATGGTTGTAAAAATCCCGACTAGTCTCCGATTAGTCGCCGATTAATCACTAATCGGAGGTTCACCGATTAATGGCTGATTAATAGCTAGGCAGTCAATGGCGGTCCTATTCTGGCCAAATTTTGGCTAGATGCCAGCCAAATTTTGACCAAACCATATAAATTCCTTCCAATTACTTAAAAAAATGGGTTAATGATGGGTTAAAACATGTCTACTTTCAAAAAATACATATAAAAAAGTGTGTGTATATTTGTAACTAAAAATTACATATAAAAATCTCAATCCGATTAATTCCGATTAATCCCTATTAATCCCGATTAATCGCTAGTCGGTACTCCACCGCCCGACTAGCGCCTAGCGATTCTTACAACACTGCCAAGGACGGAACCGCGGGGGGGGGGGGGGGGGGGACGGTGTTGGAGTGGCGTCGGACCGAGGACGGAGGGGGACGACCCCCATACCGTGTAGTCTAAGGTGGTACAGTCATGTCATATAGGCCCCATCTAGACTTTGAGGATTGTCCTCCACGTTACAAAATGGAAGGTTTGCAACTAGAATTTAAATGGATGTTTTGTAACTTTGGTTCTAGTTTTCAAGTAATGTGCAAAAGTTTAAATTGGTCGTAAATTTTATTGATTCAGTCTTGGTATTTGTCCGAATGAGTTATGGGCCCAACTAGAAATTAAATGGATGTTTTGTAGCTTTGATTCTAGTTTTCAAGTAATGTGCAAAAGTTTAAATTGGTCGTAAATTTTATTGATTAAGTCTTGATATTTGTCCGAATGAGTTATGGGCGTTTCAATAGCAAATTTATTAAATATTATATACGTACAATCAACCGAAATGAGTATATTCTACTCATTTTTGGCCGGTGATAAAAAATTAAAACCAGATGGAATGATGCCTTTCAACTTAGTATATATAAAAAATTAATAAATTATATTGCAACACATTAATTTGGTTACAAGCTATACCGGAGCATGGAACATGGATCATGTGTTGTATTATTGTTGGTTTTGTTGGGACAAGGAAACAAAAAAAGACCAATATATCAGAAAATGTTTCCACCCCCAATTAGTTCGTTTTTAAAGTATAGTTTATGCCCACTCCTCAAACTTATTACTTTTTTTTTTTTTGGGGGGGGGGGGGGGGGCAGCAAAATGGGATTTTATTCCTCAATACCGAAGATGCAAACAAAAACGAAAAACAAAGCGAACCCCTTAACAAGAGATTAAGAGATGAAAAAGAAAACGAAAGTTACAGACTACTTAAACTATCGAGAACATGTTCCACTGCTCCGATGTTAAACCTCTGAGATTTGATCTGCTTGAGACCCATAGGAACGACAAAGTTTTGATGTCTTCAACCGAGCTCTGTATTTGGATATCCTTTGTCTTGAAGATCTTCTCATTTCTCCTAAGCCATAACACCCAAACTGTTGTGAAAGTGATTGATTTAAGGGGAATTGGCATGTAATAATCCCACCTAGACTTTATTGGCCATTAATAATCCCACCTCAGAATATTCCCCTCACCAGTCCCACCTTTCACCTATTTTTCCTACAATGGTCCCCCGTTAAAAAAGTTTAACGGAGTTAAGCTTTTTTCCAAATTATAAACAGATTTTTTAGGGCTTTTGATCAGAACGATGATACGAGTCCATTGATGTAAAACTTACTTCGAAATGGTGCTCCAAGTGACTTGATTTTGGTTAATTGGAAATTTAAACACCCGAATTGAAGCACCGTTTTCATCGTTTGGAGCACCGTTTCAAGGCAAGTTTTACATCAATGGACTCGTATCGTCGTTCTAATCAAAAGCCCTATAAAATTTGTTTGTAATTTGGAAAAAAGCTTAACTCCGTTAAGTTTTTTTAACGGGGGACCATTGTAGGAAAAATAAGTGAAAGGTGGGACTGATGGGGGGAATATTCTGAGGTGAGATTATTAATGGCCAATAAGGTCTAGGTGAGATTATTACAGGCCAATTTCCCTTGATTTAATGATTTTCCTTTTTTCTTTCGCTCCATCCAAACTTATTACTTTTTAACTT
The DNA here is from genome assembly GCA_030545235.1 of Helianthus tuberosus. Classification (NCBI taxonomy): domain Eukaryota; kingdom Viridiplantae; phylum Streptophyta; class Magnoliopsida; order Asterales; family Asteraceae; genus Helianthus; species Helianthus tuberosus. The sequence goes on from JARYGA010060585.1 coordinate 101,960, forward strand.
ATTAGAAATCTTACTTTTTCTTTTTATCTTGTTTTGAAAATGTAACATTACCTATTTTAGAGAAATTGTTTTAATATAAATAAATGCATTAATAATATGCTCAGAAGAAACCTATTTAAAAGCAAGGTTGCTGTTCTAAAATATTTTCAGTTTGGCCCAACTCGAGATCCAATCCACCCGACACCAACCAAAGCCGTCCGGTCCAGTTTTTAATCTTTGTAAGAGATTGATCCAAGTGTATTTGTATCCTTTGATGTACTTTGATGTAGCTTCTTGGTAGTGTTTAATTAATAAAAGCTTTTCAACTTTAGAAGGAAAAAAAAAACTAACTTTTTTTTAATGTCTTTAGTTGTGAGAGGTTTAGGTCTTTGTCGATTTTTAACAATACTTCGAAGGTTTGAACCTTTACTATATACGGGGAGGTTCATTTGAGAAGAAAATTAAATTGAGAACAAAAAGAATAAATGGTACAATTGTAAAACATTAAATAGTTTTTCTCTTATCTCATTTATTATTATTTTGACTAATTAATTAGTCATAAAGAGTATCATCCTACACACTAAAATTTTTTGCCTAGACACATCAAAAATTTATCCTACATATTTTTTAAAATTTATCCTACACATACTGAAATTTATCCTACACAACTCGTAATTCATCCTACACACCTCATAATTTATCCTACACTTTAAATTAATTTTTATCTTCTTTGAAAAAATATATATTTTTTTAAAATAAGTTACAAATTTAATTTAATTAGCTGTTAAAAATGAAGACTAACAATTAATGATCTATCTAATTTTACCAATATACCCTTACACACATATTAAATACAAAAATTAAATGAAGTAAAATGAAGCATTATTATTGGTTGAAGTTTGTTCTTTTTTATTCTTACAAAAAATTTCTTCTCATTTGAACCCTCCACTACAATTATAGTGAAGATATATAGATAAATCTTGTTGGGTGTGTCACTATTCATAACCTTTGCTCATTATTATATTAAAATAAAATTAAAATTAAATAAAAATAAAATTTAAATTAAATTAAATTAAATTAAATTAGATTAAATTAAATTAAATTATAATATAATAATTTTTTTATTTGTGCTTCATTTAGTTTTTAACTTGTTTTCTTTTGAACAACGTCGTTTGTTAGCCTTTAACAAAAAAAAATAATAATACACCCAATAAGATCTATCCATGTGTGCCAAAAATATTTTCTCTTTTATTAATAATAGTTCTTTTTGTTACATTCAATCATTTATTTTGGGTTTTCAGTAACTTTTGTTCGATAACAATTAGTTCAAAGATTATGAATAGTGACACATCCAATATGATCTATCCATGTGAGCCAATAAGATTTTTCTTAAAAAAATACTTTTTATTTATACTATTATTTTTTTAATTTAATTTTTCTTTAATAACATTTTTTTCTTAACAATTTTTTTAAATAAATAGTGACACACCCAATAAAAATTTATCCACGTATGCTGATGATATTTTTCTTTTTTGTTAATAATGATTTTTATAATTTTATGTCATATATTATCTTTCCCTCAAAAAAAAATTGATATATCATAATGATTGTGTTAATAAATTATACTATACAATACAGTGATAAAAGTAAGAATTATTTTATCTCTTAAATATACCGATTTTACAGATTAGAGATCAAATTATCTTCGTCTATGACATACGATAAAAGGGTTGTTATATTTTTAACATGTTTGTATTTATTATGAATATCCTTTAATAATCAAAAGCCTTTAAGTCATTAGTTTATTTTTATCTATAACAAAACTATTATTATTATTATTATTATTATTATCTCTAATTTAATTATTGATGCATTATTATTATTATAACTTTATTTGTTAATATAACACCTCATTAAGATTAACCACATATTTCTAAAACCAAATTATTTAAACTATTAGTTGTTGATAAAAAATACTAAAGTTACAAACAAAAGATCAAAACTAATTTAACTTTTAATATAGAATTATTGTCACGTGTGACTCTTTTCTTCAGCCTTACAAATTTGACTTACATTTTATTTTAAAATATTGTTTTAGTCCTTATCCTTACTAATATAATAAATTTAATTTAAATATGTTAATAAGCAGGTTAGGATGCACTATTTAATTAATATTATTAGATAAATACAATGCATTTTATTAAATATTATCTTAAAATAAAAAAAATACAAGAATTAGATCTCTTTTACTAAACAATCCTTATTTTAGTACTAATCGGAATACCGCAATAATTACATTATACTATTATTACACTTTTTTAACTATGTAATCAGGGTTATACAGAAGTGCGATTTATATTTTTTGATATTTTACATGTGTAATACACGGGCTTATAACACTTATAAATTAAAATATTACTCAATCTAAATTTTTTATATTTAATCCGTGTGATACACCGGTTTATATGCTAGTTTAATAATAAACTTTTGTTCGTTAATTTTTTAAATGAATAATGACACACCCAATAGGATCTATCCATGCGTGCCAAGAGATTTTATAAATACATATTTAATTATATTTCTTTTACATCTAATTTTTAATTACTTTGATTTTTTCGCTCAGTAGTGTTATGTATGTACGTTTAGTATAGAACTTTTTAGGTATATACGTTTTCAACCCCCGGTTTTATAAAAAGATTTTTTTACTTATATAGCTCAAAAAAATATTTATATAGCCCAAATATTGTATTTGTAAATATGTTTGGAAGAATGTATTGTTTATATCCCAATTGCCCAAATAATTATAGCCCAAATAGAAAGTTCACCTTATTAAAAAAAACCCAAATTCGATCAGTGGGTATACGACCAAACGCAGGAGAACTGCGAACAGGAGGGGAAAAAATCGTTGCTGGTGGTGCCTGGTGCTGGTTGCGCTGCTTGTTTGACTTCGAGTGATTCTTCTTCAATCTTCATAAGGTATGTGTTTTTAATCTTTAGGTTTAATTAGGGCTGCAATATATGTGATTTAGGTTGAAATTAGGGGTGAAATTGAGGCCGAATTTTTGCCCTAAAATTGTTGAATCTTTCTGCAATTATGTCTATTTTTATTTGTTTTAATCTTAATGTGATTTAGATAGAAATTAGAGATTGAAATTTAGGGTGATTTGTTAACTTGTTGTGTTATTAGATTATGTTATGAGGAAGTATAAAAACATAACTTTTTTTTCAAAAGAAAGAATAAAGAACAAGTAGAGGGAATTGGTGTCTTTGTTCAGTTGTTTGTAAAACAATATTTACTTTTTAATGTTTGAGAACGATTTTATTTGATATTAATGTTTGACCCGAATCGAATCACCGACGTTCGACCCGAACATATCACCTCGAAAAAAGCGATAATTTTTTTTTTAATTCCGATGACTTCCGACCCTCCGATAAAAATTTTGAAGCTTCGCTATTGATCACGCGAGCCAACCCATAGTTCTTAGTTTTTTTTAACGTAACTAAAACTTGCATAAGAAATAATAGGAAAAATTTAAAAATCTAGAATTATTTATTCGCACTAATAATTTGGACCCTCGACGCATGTGGCCATTATTGCCGTTGACTTTTCTTTTGAATTACCAAAATTAAAACTCAAGATAATATTTAGTGATACCAATGATCTCTTGGCCTAGTGGTTAAGGGGGAGGTGAGAAGCTTTGCTTCTCTTGGAGGTCCTGGGTTCAAGTCCAGGCAAGGGGGTTTTAATACTAACTTGGTGATACTAACATACTAACTACTAACTCGGTTAGCGATATCCTAACCGTATGCCGTTCAAAAAAAAAATATTTAGTGATCCCCGTCTAACTGACAGAGGTGAATTTCCTGCTCAAGAGACACTGGGGTCGAATCCATGGGGGACAATTCCTGGCCCAGTTTACTTGAGTGATATAAGATAATGTGCTTACCAAATGATCTAGCCGTTCAAATAATAATAAATAATAGGAAAATTGGTTTTTAATAAACTAACCTTTGCCCCATTGGTAAATAATAATGCTACCTACAGATTTGGTAGTTAATAATCCTACGTTTCAATATGTTGGTACTCAATAGACCTCCGTTAGTTTTTTTTAACTGAAGTTAGTTTTTAAGTTTTATTTATTACACAAACAGTCCCTATAGTTATAATTTACTAGTTTTAAGTTTTATTTATTACACAAACAGTCCCTATAGTTATA
>JARYGA010060585.1:106355-173343 GCA_030545235.1 Helianthus tuberosus
TCCTGAATTGGCTCAGATTGATTTACTTCATTTACTGGTTCATTATCAATGTTTGCCATCTGATAATTTATAGATAAATAATTAGTATAAAAGAAATAATCCAATGTTACAATTAATTGCAAATAATCACGTAAACAATATACAAACAAAATTATAATTTTTTTTAAATTTCATTTGTTTTATAGATTATATCATGCCTCTATATACAACCGTTTTATTATTTAATTTACACATACTGATTTTACTATTACTATTACACACCCACAGTTTCACCAACCAACTATCTCTCGTCATTTGTTTTCCTAAAAACAAAGCTCCCTTTCATCATACTTCCAGGCAATTTGTCCCCCTATCTCCCGGATTCTATTTCCCGCATCCATTAACTCTTCGCCAAAATGGCGAAGTTCTGCTAAATTCTCGTTACTCATGGGTGGATTTGGTAATGGTTCTGGATCGAATTGTGGAAGAAAGGAATAAGGACTGTTAATAATGTTTTGAAATTGCCAGTCATTTGTCCACCATTCGTCCATTCCCAGAGGTTGAGGATGGACTATAGGTTCTGAGATGGCTGGTTCTAGGTTTATAGGGATTTGGGTTTCAATAGGACGAGTAAAAACATTTGTATTGACAGGCTGAATAGTATCACAGCTTGCCAATATGAAATCTATTTCCTCCTGAAATGTCATTTTCTGGTTTTGGTTAGAGTTTTCTCCAATTTCCAGCTGAGTTTGTCTAGTACCTTTTCCAACCTCCATTTCTATTTCTTTAGAATATTCCTCAAATTGTATTCCCATTTGCCTAGCATCTTCCCCTACTTCAATCTCCAATTCCTGTTGTTTCGAACTTTCCCCGGCTTCAATTTCTTTTCCTTTTTCTAAGGGATTGTTTATTTTAGGAAGTCTCTTAGCTGGCTTTTTCCTACGTATATGACTCCCCCATACGTATCTCCTTCTTTTCTTTGGTTTTGGCTTTTCCAGAGGTGGAGCGTTGAATTCTATTGGTTGTTCCACATCAGGAAAGTACCCAGTAAATTCTTTAGAAACTTCTATGTTTACATGGTAAAGGTTGAGATTCTCTAGGGCTCCAGATAACTCATTCATACTGTTTATGTAAAATAATAAGTTAAAATTTTATAACAATTTTCAAAAATAACCTTCACATATTATTGCATACCATATTATTACAAAACAACTGAAATTTAAAACACACTATGTTTTATTGTAAATTTATTTATTTACTGGATGGGTTTTCTAGCTTGTAGGTGATATGGTTTGCTAATCAATTTATTTAGAGATCTGCATTTACTGCTACTGTAGCTAACATATAAAGATCTGCCCATTTTTCGTCTAACTTGTCTTCCCAAGGTGATTTACTGGTTAATTCCTGGGTTTCCTTTTTAACTTTCTTTTCTCGGGATTTCCTTAATTTCTCCTGACCTTTTCTAATAATTAAACTTCTTTTATCGGGAGAAAGTGGTTCTTCGTATTGGGCTTTTCGAACGAATATTCCTTCTTCAGGAGTTTGGGATGAACTTCCCTTCTCATTGACTGACCTATCTAATTTAAGATAGATGTTTGAAAGCTTTTGTTTACCCATACTGTAACTAACAAATAGTCAGTTAATAAAACACATAATCACATAATAGTAATCAGGAAAAATTAAGTATTTCTAAATACTTAATTAGCTTAACTCAGTGGCTCTGATACCACCTTTTTCTGTCACGGCCCCCGACCCGGTTTTACCCGTTTCAGGAGCCGCGGGACAGAAATCCCGTGGTATTTATTTAATTGAGTTTAACAGCGGAAGTTTATCATCAGGATCTTTTTAAAGCTAAAATTTTCCCGATTATTTTATTTCACAACTCGGGATAAAACCCCGGTAATTTACAATACTATGATTTCACGGAGAAATCTTTATTTTACAAAACATATTTCTTTATTTTATAATGAGCCACTTTCTTAAGCTTGCCGTGCTCCACAGCACCTTTCCTGAATCACAACAGATCACCTGAAACATGTTTGAAAAAGGTTTTGTCAGCGGAAAATACTGAGTGAATCATTCTATTTATTAAAACGACACCTTTGTTATAATTTACAGTATTAAGAAAAATTACATTGTTTCTGATATCAACCAACTACCCACAGTATTTGTCATCGACTCGTTTCGGTGACTGTGGTCATATCACTATCGAGTCCTGTCACCCAATAGTGAAGAGTATCACTAATTAGGTTCGCCCACCTAAAGTCATAAAAACAGTAGTAATGTGCACAATACCCCACATACCGGCTGTAATTTGGTGACTACATAAACTTAATCACTGTAATTATAACCTTTGAAAATAAACATGATTTTGAAAGTAATTTGATAAAAAGAGAATGACTCACATTGCAGATATAACACGGACAGAGTCTAGTCTACGGATTAGCCTTGTTAACCTAATTTAAATAACAATGCACACAAAACTGGGTTAGAAATCAATACAGCATTTACGATAACTCACGAGATCAAACCCTCACAACGAATGACAAAGTGCGATACTTAAACATCCATCGAATTAACGACGAATGGCAAAGCATAACCCTAATGTGGGCAGCACTTAAACATCCATTGGATATATTGATCGATCGGAAAATGAATCGTAATAGCGATCGAGTTATTACCCTGTTTTGCGACAACAATTAGTGATCGTGTGTGTTTTGATAGTGTTTCTGCTATAACTCAGCGTATACTTCGAATTTTTACGTCGTTCCAGCGCCCAATTTCAAGTCCCAAACTCTACTATTTATACTGAAAATTTGACCCAGTGGCGTAGCGCGACTGGTTACCCCTATAGTCGTCGCGCTACGCGACTGCTAACCTAGTTTCATAGGGTAGCCCCGTGTGTGAGTAGGGTTGCTGAGTTGACTGTTTCATGAAATTCGATTTCTACAGATAGTTATGTGGATAATCGTAACTAGGGTTTACCCCCCCCCCCTGAGTTTTAGGGGCCCTGATCCTGATTCTGAAAATTCTGAAAATTTTAGGGTTTGTGCAGAATCACTTTGGTTTCTCAATTAAGGTTTCCTATTGGACAAATTAATTAAATAAATATGACTTTTGATACGAGTTGTTACAGTAAGCGTCCCAATTACCACCGAAATCTATGACACACGAACGGAGCATGTCTTCAAGGGTACGAATCGTTCTTTCAGTCTGACCGTCGGTTTGAGGGTGGAATGCGGTACTTAGATTAAGCGTTGTACCGAGAGCCGTTTGAAACGTTTCCCATAGACGCGAGGTAAACCGAGCATCACGGTCAGAGATGATGTCGCGAGGCGTCCCATGTCCACAAATGATCTCATCGGTGTAGATTCGGGCTAATCTTTCTACCTTGTAGTCTTCTCGTATTGGCAGAAAATGAGCAGATTTGGTCAAACGGTCAACGACAACCCAGATGCTGTCGTGACTTGATGGCGTACGCAGAAGTTTCGTTATGAAGTCCATGGCTATACTTTCCCACTTCCACATAGGGATCAGGGGTTGTTCGAGTAAGCCAGAGGGTCTTTGGTGTTCAGCCTTGACCTTCGAGCAAGTCAGGCAGTTTCCAACATAGAGGGCGATATCTCTTTTCATGCCCGGCCACCAGTACTTGTAGCGAAGGTCCTGGTACATTTTATAGGCACCGGGATGAATAGAATACCGAGATTTGTGGGCTTCGTCCATCAAAATATGTCGTAAATTGGTCCGCTTAGGGATTCAAATTCGGTCCAGAAAGTGGAATATCCCATTCGACTTATTCACAAGCTGGGCTCCATCGTGATAGATCCTTTCCTTCTTCAATGTGCGCTCATTAAAACAAGCATGCTGGGCTTCGCGGATGAGGGTTTCGAGATCGTATTGGGCTTGGATATTACGAATGCTGAGCAGATAGCTCCGTCTGCTGAGGGCGTCGGCAACGACATTTGCTTTGCCTGGGTGATAACGGATCTCACAGTCGTAATTGTTGAGAAGTTCTACCCATCGGCGTTGACGCATATTAAGTTCCTTCTGGTTAAAGATATGTTGTAGGCTCCTATGATCGGTGAAGATCGTACACTTGGTACCATACAGGTAGTGTCGCCAAACCTTTAACGCAAAAACAACTGCGCCTAGCTCGAGGTCATGGGTTGTATAGTTCTTCTCGTGGATCTTGAGCTGACGAGATGCGTAAGCAATAACCCTGTCTCGTTGCATGAGAACACAACCAAGGCCAAGGTTTGAGGCATCGCAATAGACAATAAAGTCGTCGTTTCCGTCGGGTAGAGTGAGGACATGAGCATTGCAAAGCATGTGCTTGAGGGTTTGGAAAGCAGACTCTTGTTCAGTTCCCCAAACAAAAGGTTTGTCTTTATGCGTGAGAGCGGTAAGCGGCACAACGATTTTTTAGAACCCTTCGATAAATCGACGATAATAGCCCGCTAGTCCGAGGAAAGAACGGACTTCAGACGAGTTCTTTGGCGTAACCCAACTCTTAACTGCTCCAATCTTCGCGGGATCGACGTGAATTCCTTGACTATTGACAATGTGACCGAGGAATTGAACCTCCTCCAGCCAAAATTCGCATTTGGAGAACTTGGCATTGAGTCGATTCCCTTGGAGTAGCTCGAGAACCAAACGATGATGTTGCGCGTGTTCGGCTTTCGATTTCGAATGGATCAGGATATCATCGATGAACACGATAACGAAGCGGTCAAGAAATGGTTTACACACCCGATTCATCAGATCCATGAAAATCGCGGGTGCGTTGGTTAGACCAAAAGGCATAACAACGAGCTCATAATGGCCGTATCGAGTGCAAAAAGTGGTCTTGGGTATATCCTCCTCTTGGATGCGTAGTTGGTGATAGCCTGAGCGTAGATCGATTTTGGAGAAACACGTAGCACCTTATAGCTGGTTAAACAAATCATCGATACGAGGTAGGGGATAGCGATTCTTGATTGTCAACTTATTCAATTCCCGATAGTCGATGCACATCCTGAACGACCCATCATTCTTTTTGACGAAAAGGACTGGTGCGCCCCATGGAGAGGTGCTCGGGCGAATGAAGCCTTTATCAAGCAATTCCTGGAGCTGACTCGAGAGTTCACGCATTTCGGACGGAGCGAGTCGATAAGGAGCTCTAGCAATAGGTTTTGCTCCAGGAATGAGGTCGATACGAAAGTCGATATCACGACTTGGCGGTAACCCGGGAAGATCATCAGGAAATACATTAGGAAATTCACGAACCATAGGAACGTCTTTCACTTCCGTCTTTCCTTTCTTTTCCTTCTCCGCTACTACGATATTAGCCAAGAAAGCTCTGTATTCCTTGCGGAGATACTTGCTAGCTTGGACACATGACATAAGCTTAAGACCTTTCGAGGGAGTTTCACCATAAACACATAATACATCACCATTCGCGAGCGAGAATCGAATCATCTTATCGAAGCACACAACTTCAGCATGGTTTTCATGAAGAAAGTTCATGCCTATTATGATGTCAAAACTTCCGAGTTGCATCGGAATGAGATCAATCGGTAAGATGTGATTGTTGAGTTCAAGAGTACAATCACGAAGAACATAATTGACGGTGACAGTTCTTCCGGTGGCGACTTCGACATCGAACGTCGAGGGGAGATGGGAGCGCTTACGATTAAGGAGCTTCTCGAATTCAAATGACACAAAACAGTTATCGGCTCCAGTATCAAACAAACACGAAGCATAAATACCATTCACAAGGAACGTACCATTGACCACATTGTTGTCAGCCTGGGCTTGGCGCGCATTGATGTTGAAAGTTCGGGCGCGGGCGGCTTGTTGCTGTTGTTGTTGAGGCTGTTGCTGCTGCTGTTGCTGAGGCTGCTGCTGCTGGGGCTCTTGTTTCACAACCCTGTTCGGGCACATGTTCGCAAAGTGGTTGGGATCACCACACGCGAAGCAGACTCTGGCGTTGATCGCGGGTGCCAGAGCCGCTTGTTGGCCTTGAGGAGCTGGAAGTAGAGCTTGATGAGCAGTAGCTTGAGTGGGTGCTTGTCGGGGACCAGTACGGCAGTTGGCAGTGAAGTGGCCATACATGTTGCAATGCAAGCAAAATCTGCAGGCGATACCTGCTGGATGATGATAAGTACATGTCGGGCAAGCAGGGTGAGGGCCAGTGTATGCACGCTAGTGCATAGGTAACTGGTGCTGGAGCTGATCGGTGCTGAGATTGCTGCTGAGCCGATACGGCTTGAAGCGGAGCAGCAGTAGTAGTGACAGCACAGTTCTTGTTGCTGGAGCTGCTGTTGTTGTTCTTCCTCTTGCGACGAGAGGACTTCGATGACTGAGCGGTGGCGGTTTCGGCGGTTGGTGCGGCGGTAGCTTGGTGCAGGTTCTTGGTAGCTTTATCCCAAAATCCAGCTTTGACTCGCTTGTCGTTGATTTCAGCGGCAAGCAGGTAAGTTTCTTCGATAGTTGCTGGCTTTGAAGCTTGCACAAAATCTGCAACACAGTCTGGCAGAGCTCGAATGTACTTCTTGATCGTCATCTCCGGCGTCTTCACTTGATCAGGACAGATGATACTGAGCTGCTTAAAGCGAGCAGTCAGAGCTGCGTTCTCTCCATCTTTCTGCTTGATATGCCAGAATTCGTCCTCCAGCTTTTGGCGTTCATGGGGAGGGCAGAATTCATCCATCATAATGGCCTTCAGCTCTTCCCACGTCAGCTCATAGGCTGCGTCATTTCCGCGTTTGTTCCTCTCGGCCGTCCACCAGTCTAGTGCGCGGGACTGGAAGACGCCGGTAGCATTCAGAGTACGGAGATTTTTAGGACATCCACTCTGGCGCAGAGTGACTTCGATGGAATCAAACCAATGAAACATAGCCGTAGGGTCATCTTCGCCAGTAAATTCCTTTGGACCACAAGCTTTGAACTGCTTGAAACTAAAAGCAGTCTTCGGTGCATCTGTTCGAGACTCTTCAGACGATTTGCTAGCGTTCAGTTCACTAACAATCTGAGGAAGTACTTTAGCGATCTGAGTAGCGACGAGAGAGGCGAGTCGCTTGTCAGCTTGCTTTCGTTTCATAGCACGAGAGTGATGTGATCCAGTGGACGACATTGTCTGCAACAAGCATCGCCATAGGATTCAATCATTGTTTAATCGATTCTCACCCCACATGCCTAGTACTACAAAAGCTCAGGCACACGGACAAGCATATAAACATACAGTCACATAGACACATAATCACGGAATCACATAAGCACAATTTTCACGTAGGGCACATAGGGCACATAGGAGCACATAGGGCACATAGGAGCAGTAGGAATACAGAAACCTATTATTCTAAGTCTGCGAGCGTTCGAGAATAGCGATTGCGAGTACACATCATATAGAATAGCGATCATCCATAAGTATCAACGATTCGCCAGCGGTTGTGCAGTGTGTTGTGTGTTTAGCGGAAACAAAAAGGCGTTAGATCGAAACCAGTAGTACCTCAAAACGCTAACAAATAAGCATAAACCACATAAAAAAACACATAAAATTCACATAAAACGTCAAAATATCAGAGTTGGCAATAGCGAGCTCAGAATCGAAACACATAAAAATCGAGAATAGATTGTATGCGGCTATTTAGACATCGACTAACCAAAGTGGCTCGACTATTCACAAGGATTTTCAGTACACACTTTAATCTTCGGGACTGTGCTCTCACCTCAAATCTGGGCGAATGGCACGCATCCTTCTAGTCTCAGTGCGACCTCAAGTCGTTGGGGTCCGTCGAGACTTTGGTGAGAGTTTTGTAAAACAACTAGAGATCGGAACAAGTCGTCGAGGTTCGGGTTTCACCCCTGACTTAACGATTTCGTTCCTGTTTTTTTTTTTTGATAAAATAAGGAGAATTTATGCGTTAAAGTATGGATTTCACTCCTGGTTCGGCGCAAATTCCCCTGTTTGTAGATAAAATGCGGGTCGAACAAACAACTTAGTCGAGAGTTTGCGGTTTTCACACCTAATCTCGACCTAGTCGCTCGTTCATTTTCGAAAATTAGAGTGTAGTGATAGTGTAGCGTAGCGTAGCGTAGGCGAGAATAGCGAGATATAGCAAGTAAGCTTATACATAACCCCTACAGGGTGTGCACAAGTCGGTCTGTTGGTTCCTAACTATAGACTAGGTCATTTCTAAGACATCGACCTGGACTAGGTTGAGTCTAGCCTAATTCCCTATAGTTATGGCTCTGATACCAATCTGTCACACCCCAACCGATGACGGAAACATCGGGGCGTGGCACTGAGCGAAACAGATTGTCCAGAAGTTTCCATAACAATTATGATTACCAATTATTTAAAGCATCATGTCCCATACCATGACATAAAAAGTAATATAATTATTACAGACAAGATCTAGTCAAATTGTTCTGTTCCAACAACTCAGATTTCAAATACAGACAATTCATTTATTTGTTTCCTGACCTTTCCTAGCCTCTATTTCACAGCAAGTCAAGCATAAAAACATCCTACGCACCTACCACATACGTTAAAGTAAAAGTCAATACACATAGTGTAAAGGTGAGCAGACAAGTTTAATAGATATAGTAGAGTTCGAAATTGTTTACGCATAACCAGCATGTACACAGTGTGAAATGAAGCACGTTAGTTATCGACATGAACCTATCGATACCAATGACTGCGGGTTGACTGCCCAAGGCAGTTCGTAATACACACTCACCACTGTGAGCCATGTAACAAATTGTCCTTAACAACCCCTGAGTGAACAAGTGCTGAGTCCAAACTAATAGTACTATCGTTGCTAAGGCAGGTAGACAGCATTCCATGTGTAAACATAACAAACAAGCATTCATTAAGTCACGTATAACATGCGGTAACGGTTAGCGTTAAAGTATTGCGTAGTGTGTTTGATGTGATTTAAAATAAGTAACGTATGTAACACCCAAAAGTGCGTAAAACAAAAAGGGATCGAGTATACTCACAGCGATGATGGATTGAAGGGAGCGCTAGAGAGTAAGGTTAGCCTGATCAGAACGATAGCATAAATGATAAGCGGCGCGTAAAATGAAGCAACGTGTCAGTGGATCGGACGGCAATCCGATCGGATGGCTATCCGATCGGGAGACCGGTCGATCGGATGACAATCCGTTCGGGTGGTCGCCCGATCGGGTGGCCACTCGACTGGATTGTCATCTTGTTTGGAATGGATGTGTTTGTGTATGATGGTTTGTCTTTTGAAGTTTTCATTGTAGTATTTTGAAACAGAGAAGTATCTCTACCTTTCAGGTCGGTCGATCGAACGGCTGTTCGATCAGACAACAATTCGATTGGCGAGGCTTCTCAGGTTGAGAACAAGTTCACAGCAGGACAGTCACTCGATCGGATGGCTATCCGATCGGGTGGCAATCCGTTTGGATTGAACATGTTGAAAAGTGGTTTAAGTGTTGAAGTCAAAACATCACATAGTCGAATGGCAATCCGATCGGGTGGCTATCCGATCGGGTGGCAATCCGATCGGATGACAGTCCGTTCAATGTTCAAAACCTCAAATATCGAAATAAAAGTTAAGTGTGGGGCCCAAGGTGCAATCCGATCGGGTGGCAGTCCGGTCGGGTGGCAATCCGATCGGACGACAATCCGATCGGACGGCAATCCGTCCAGATGACCTGGTCGTCTTCTTCCTTGGTTGTTTTGGTAGTTTGAAGTTTTGAAGTGTTGAATGAGGTACACTGATAACATACTCGAACAACGGAACCCTCGACCCGGCTCAAGTGACTCGACCGAACAGGAATCACCCTAGTCCGACCGGTTCACGGTTCGAGTCGGTAGTTCATGTTTAAACCTGTAGTCAATACCTCTTGGATAGAATTCAGATCTGGAACCGATACGACACCAAGAATGGGTAGAAGATCAGAACAAGGTCCGAATCTATCGGATTTGAGTGCATTGAGTGTAAAAGAGTTGAAGGAAAGTTAGATAACCATCTTTCAATCATTTTCACCATGAATATGTTCAGATCTATGATAGATCTTTGTTCATTCATGTGGAAATCAGTCAGATCTAAGTTGTTCTTGGTGGATTGAAGCCAAAACATGAAGTTCTTATGAACACCATGATGACATCATCCTAGAACACATCAAATCTAGTGATTTCACGATTAAAAGTTAAGATTCAAAAGATAGAAAGGTGTAGGAGTGCGTGTAGATCAAGAAAGTACAAGATTTAGGTGGAAAACTTACAAGAATCGCGAGAAATCTGAAGAAATAGCGGCTGGATCGAGTAGGGTGAAGAGGGAGCTGTCAACATCAAAGGATGTGACGAAGGAGGGTATTTATAGGGTTTCCATAAATGGAAAGGGGAATATGTGGCTGGTCGATCGAGTGGCAGCCCGTCCGGGTGGCAGCTCGATCGAGTGGCACTCCGATCGGGTGGCAGCTCGATCGGGTGGCAACTCGGTCGGCTGGCCACTCGATTCGAGTGCTCGGCGCGATGAGTTTTGCGATTTCGATTCGAGTGTCGAGCGTTGCGATGCGATAGAGTTTCCTATTCAAATTACTTTTAATCCCAACTACTATATCAACATACAATCATCCGTATTTAACGTTCGGTTAGCGTTTGCGATTGGGTTGCGATTGCGTTTCAATTAATCACCATATCATAAAACATAAATAACATGCACAAGTAACACATAAAGGGCACACACACATAAGAACAATAACCAAAACGTGTAATTCGAGTTGCGAGTGCGATAAGACATGCGATAAACATCGATAAAAAGCGATTAAACCTCGATTATTAACAAATACTCCACATAATACAACTAACGTAAAACATAAAATAGACTATCTACAAGTCAAAGAAGTCAAAACGGGAATTGAGCAAGGAGTGATAGATCGCAATTAGCAATCTTGTCTCCCTTGACTACAATCTTGACTTTGACTTTCGAAACACGGGGTGTTACACCTATCTACGATGAACACCAAGATTTAGAGGTTGTCCCCGAAACACAATATTTGGATGTAGATAGTGGCGAGGACGAAGAAGAATATGAGGATGAAGACGATGATATTGGTGAAGCAAGTGAGCCGAAACAAAAGGGAGTCAAGGCGGAGCGTCAAACTTGGACAAAAACACATGAAGAGGCCTTAGCCAAGGCATGAGTTCATTGTTCTTTAAACAAGACACAAGAAAATGCACAAAAAGGGGACAGTTTTTGGAAAAAAGTTCTCGTCCATTACAACGAAACGGTCGGCGGAAGTACTCGAACAGTTCATCAAGTACGTTCAAAATGGATGCCTATGTTGACTAAGATAAACCACTTCAATGGTCTTTGGCAACAAGCGGTAATATTTTATTTGAACATTTAAAATATATTTTCCATAACATTGTTTATGTTTAATTTTTTTTTTACTTTATATTTGTTATCTATGTAGGATCGTATTCATGGTAGTGGGGTTAGCGACCTCGACGTCATGAATATGGCTTTAAGTGATTTCAAACCCAAATATCCGAGTGGTTTTCAACATATTGAGGCATGAGAGGTCGTTCGTAAACATGACAAATGGGCACCGGTACCATTGTTGGGTGAAGATAGTTAAAGTTCGGGACAAAAAAGAAAGTCGTCCGATTCGGGCAACTACAATACGGGTACATCGGGAACTGAGTCACCGATCAATATACCGGACATAAACGTAGACCCGTCACCAACATGACAAAAAAGGAAAGAAAAGAGGCCCGCAACATCATCAAACGATAGCCAAGAGGCCCTCACCGAGAAGCTCGCGCAATACACTCTTATGAAAGAAGAAAAAAAGGCACGGGCGATAGAGTTGACGAGTATACGGAAGAAACGCGAGGAAGACACCATAGCGTTAGTGGCGGAACAACGCGAGGCGGTGAAACAACTTATGTACGATCGGGATTTGAAGACAATTACTGAGCCACACGATCATGCTCCACCCGAGATGTTGCCGTTTATTCTGGCGAGGAAACGAGATATCGCAAAAAAATATAATTGGCCATGCAATTTCTAAATATTAGGTTTATTTTATGGTTTAATTTTTTAGTTTTAAATGTAACTAGTACTTTACCCGTCCGGTGGACGGGAACGTTAATGTCATAATGTTGAACGAATTGACAAATATCTCCCGGTATCCATTTGAAATGCTGGCATGTGCCATCAGCAAAAAAAGGATCTTCCCACTAACCATGTCAAGACCAACGTTGAAACTTAGGACTTCTTTATGAAGTAACGTGCAAACTTCTTTATACAGTAACCTGCATGACAAAGCAACTATTAAATATCTTAGAAATGATTAAAGGTAACAATATGGGTGAGCCAGGTTGAATGTGTAATGGTCGAAAGAAGTCCATGCCGAAATAGGATGGGCCAGTTTGGATTAACCCACAAACGCTTTGTGACCATTTCTTATAAATAACTAATCCACTATTTATGATTACAAATTTAATATAAATCTTTGAATAAATAGGTTTAGGAGGTTGCATGCCTAGAATTTCAACTTTACGCGATAGTCATGCTATTTGACTCATTTGAGGTGAAAAAAATGACCAATCAACCATGACCCATTTATAAGTAAGCAGGCCAAACTTTTGATCAACCGAAATTATTTTTAAGATGGAAACAACAATAGAAGTACAGATATAATGGTCCAAAAATATAGATGATACATACCATCCCTGTGAACTGCTCAACAAGTCGACATCCATGCAAAATGCCAGGTTGGAAGCAATTAAACCGATAAGAATTTTGCTCTGAACACGATGGGAGCAGACTGTTTCTAACCACTACCATTGGGATTCTTGGCTTCAGGACAGAAAACAATGCATAATTGCAAATAGTTTGAGTTAATTGACATCTAATTATATAAAAGAACTATGCCTAAATGATCGATTAACTTCATAATCAAGGAAATGTGTTCAAGTACCTGAGGCAAAAGTGAACCCATCAATGTCGATCAGAGAGTAGTTACAGCTCCTGTAGTTATCAAACAACATTAGAAGCACCTGCAAGGATCCCATCCACTCCAAATGGAAAGTATTTATCATATAAAGAAAAAAAAAATGATTTTGTTGATGAACATCTGAGATAAATGGAACTGAAGAACTGCCACATAAATTATTTTCACGACAAAACCAACCTCAGCCCACATCTCTCTAAGTTTTTCCAGCACCATAATGCATTGTTGGTCAAATGCCCTAACACGGCCTAGAAGCTTCTTATTATTCCTGCAGTTAATCAGAACCTGAATGTGCAACAAAATGACAACAAAAGTAGTTATTTATAATCAATAAAACAATGTCAACAGAAGCAGCCTCTTCAAACCCGTATTACATATTAAATACTACTGGTAAATTTATAAATCGATTACAATTGTTTATTTTGTACTAAAATAATTAACGCATCCTATGTAGTTAAAGGCGACAAAAGCGCATGCGCCTAGGCGAGGGCTTAGCCAAACCACCTTGGCTGCAGCAAGGCAGACTGAACCAGACATAAAACCTTGTCGCGCATAGGCGACAAGGTCACCCTTTGTGTCTTTACCTGTGTATATTTTTTATACTCATCATCAACACATTGAGAGGTCAGTGTTGAACTCCTCCTCATTCTTGGTCTGCATCAGTTAATACCAAACAATTCAACCAATCAAAATTAGATGCATAATTTAAAAAAAAAAAACATGGGATTCTAATTAAAATCAAGCTATCAAACCAAAAGTACTTACTGGTGCATCTTCATTGGTCGACTGCAAAAACAAAAAGAAAAAAAAGTACGTCACTTTGAAATCTAGGGTTTGCTAAAACGCAATTATATACCTAATCCATCTGGTGATTAATTTGTATACGGATGGAAAGAAATTTTGAAATTTTTTTGGGGAAGATTGTAGCAATGAGGATGACGATTGATTGAATGGCAGAATCAAAATACTTGAAATGTGGTAGAAATAGGAGATGAAGGAGTGGCGACGTGGGGAGAAAAAAGGGGGAACCGTCTCTAAACTGCTTTTGAACAGGAGAGAGGTTGTGGAACTGCCCTCAACTGCTACTGTTACAGTTATTTTATTGAGTTTAAAGGGCTGTGATTTAAAGATGGAGAATTTATACGGTCAAGATTTATTCAAACAGCAGTTACAAAACACGCTGTCCATAATATATATAATAAGATACAACTGAATTCTGCAGCTTACACCATTAAAGCATGGAGTACAACTTGGTAAAGCCCAGTTGTGTTGCTAATTTATAATATGTAATGTGTTTTTTTTAATTAAAAGTACTTTTATTTAGTTTAAAATATGTTTTATTTATTTATGTATAGTTTATAATTTCTAGAAAATAAAAAATATATAACTCAAACACCCTAAAGTGATTAACCATACCTAGTGATTGAGTGCAAAATGGGGAGTGGAATGAGGAGTTGACATGGCATAATATTATTGGGTAGGATTTCACTCAATCACCCTAGAGTGATTAACCATACCCTCCACCCTTAGGCTGGTGGATATACGTATACCGTTGTGGATCGGTTGCATGGAGTTCTCCACGGTTTGGTGTCATAGAATAAAAGTGTTGCTTTTGTTAACTTGGGCTTATATTTAACCATGAGTAAGATGGATCAAACCTCATACAATAAAAATGTTGCTTTTGTTAACGTCGGCTAAACATAACTTTTTGATAGAGAAAAAAAAAGAAGATATAAAGTGGTGATCAGGATAATGGGATATGCTCCTCTCGTGCAGTCGTGTGGGAACCACTAGGGACCTCATCTCATCATTTGGCCCATCCTTTTCCTATTCATGATAATTAAATGAAAACGACCAATTTCCATTTTATCTTTTTGACGTATGATTTCATATTAAATTAAATCTTAAGTTGTTTATTGGAATTGGAAATGAATAATATAATACAACTTTTAAACGTGCATATTTTACTTTTATTGTTGATTTATCAAAATTCATAAAGTTGCACTTTTTTTAGATTTATCATAACGTTTTGTAACGTTATGTGTTGCTACAAAGATTCTCGTAGTATACTTGAGCCTCACGCTTTAACCAGAATGTATAAGAAAATTACTAAACCGGTTATTTGGTAAACATTTTAAGTACCACTTTTATTGAATCGACATATTTAGAAAATATAAAGAAAAGGTGTATTGATCTCAATAGCCCACGTACACTTGAAATAAACTTCAAAAGTTTTGAGAAAATATCTAAATGTTTTGAAGTTGAATATGTTCAAGAGAGAGATGGACAGAGAATGTGGATCATAAAAATTAAAAAGGATTACAAGGTGACAGAATAAGAAGGCAAAACACATTTGACAGAATAATAACTTTTCTCTTATGTAATTTATGTGTCTAGTCTACTTGGTTGTGACAAGTGTTAAAATTTTATGAATCTAGATGTTTTTTTTTTCCGTTTATCTTATTTCACTCCTTAGTAGGTAGATGATTCTGTAAAAAGTGCTCAAAGTGTGAGAAGTGTATTATAACACTATATATAATATTATATAACACCATATAAGCACCGTATAACAATATGTAACACCATATAATACCATATAACACTATTTAACACTATATATCATTATATAACAAATATAACACTATAGGTTGTCTGATAGCATGTCTATGATAGATGTATAGTGTTATATTTGTTATATAATGATATATAGTGTTATATGGTATTATATGGTGTTACATATTGTTATACGGTGCTTATATGGTGTTATATAGTATTATATATAGTGTTATAATACACTTCTCACACTTTAGGCCCTTTTTACACTATCCTTACCCCTCTTTAGTATTCTATTTCTTAATTTATTTTTAAAATAAATCAAATCCCATCTTATGATTTTATATAAAGAAGGTTTTGATGTATTATGTATATGTACATGTATATGCTTCTGCGAAGATGGGTATTTTTTTGAGATTTTATATATAGTTTAAAATACAGACCTCAAAAGCCAATATACGATATAGTGATATTATGAATACTAAAATGTTTAAATATGTGTTCCTTTTATACAAATTACATCGTATAAAAAAAACAAATTCAGCTAATTCTATTATTTTTGTGTTCAATGTAATATAATTAAATTAAATAAATGAAAAAGACTGGACCACGAGAAATTTGGGAAGTCGGGTGTTATCAGGTACGATGGGGTGCACAAACAAGGATATCGACATCCTCGTGTTGGGGCCACATATCTTAATTATGAGCACCTTAAACCTGGACCATATGTTTTTTTTTTTCTCCAAAAATAGCAAGTTTTCTCCAAAAATATCACTTAAATTAGTTAAAACATTTCTAGTCACAGCTTTTAGTTTAATTATCTGCTAAGTTATTATACTAAGAAATCATAATTTAGATAGCTTTCGATACGAATTTGTGTCTGCAAATTACGGACACACGAAGTTAGATTTTTGCAAGCAATTTGGAAGATTTGCGCCAATGATCTCTAGATCATCCGGTGGAAGGCTTGCATTTCTCTTGAGAGATGCAGGTTCGACTCCCACTTGGTGCAGAGTGAGGCACTGGTAGGCAATGATAAGAGACCCAGGGTAACATGGGTTGGATCCTTGAGCCAAACGGGTTTTACCGGTAATTTCACCGTCGTGCCTACGAGCGGGTGGGTTACCGGGTTTTCCCCGGAATTGGTGGTGGACTCGGGTTACTCTCGGAGTACTCCGTTTGTTCAGTGGGTGCCCCGAAAGTGCTCGGGATTGAGTTTGTTGGCTGTTAAAAAAAAAAAATTTGGAAGATTTGCACCCATTCATGTAAGTGTTGGAGTAAACCCCACACAATAGAAATGATGTTTTTGGCTTATTTTACTATACACTTCTTCAAAGTTAATTAACTCATGTGTTCTAAGGCTACACAGTATGGGTCCGTCCCCCCACCCGTCTTGGCCCGGCGACGCCAGCTACACCCCCCCCCTGCGTCCTCGTCCGTTCCTGGACGTTGGCGACGAACCAAATGTGGGCCCCCTTTTTCCAAAAAGTTACCGTTATAAAAAAAAATTCCATTTTCCAAAAACAAACAAACGCTCAAAAACTTTAAATATATATATTTCCATTCCATTTTCACCTCCATTCACAAATTTAACCCCAAAATTTCATCTCTCTCACTTAATTTTTATAAATCTTCTTCCACTTTTATAAACCTTATACTCTATCATGGATCCCTTCAACAACCCGAACAACCCAAACAATCCGATCAATCCCAACAACCCGACCCAACCGAATGTTTTCTCGGTTCCAGGATATTATCCGACGCTAGAACCGAACCAATTCTTGCAATATTCATCAAATGCGTTTGCATCATTCCAACACTCGCAAAACCAATTCGCTCAATTCTCTTAAAATCAAGCCCTTCAACAAATGATGATGCGGGGTGCTTATAATTTCCCACCGAACCCGACACCACCCGTTCAACCCCAACCGATCCCGACGCAACCCTTTCAACAATCCGAACCCGACGACGATGTGGAGGTTGTTCCCGAAACCCAACCGCCTAAAGGAAAAGGAAAACGAAACAAAGGCAAGCAAGTGGTGGGTGAGCAATCGTCCAAACCGAAGTCGACTAAGTGGACGCCAATCGAAGAAGAAGCCTTAGCCAAGGCTTACATAGGCACGTCTACACACCCGACAAAAGGTTCGTATTTTTTTAAGGTTTATCTTTTTTTTAAAGTTTATATATTTTTTTAAAGTTTGGTTTTCTAATTTTTTTGTTAACAGTTTCTAATTTTTTAAAGTTTGTTTATTTTTTTTAATTTTAAATTTTTGTTAACAGTTTCTTTATTTTGTTTAAAGTTTGTTTTTTTTATTTTGTCTAACTTTATATATTTTGTTTGTTTTTTTTAGGTAATAACCAAACGGGTGACGGGTTTTGGTCCAAGGTTTTGGCGAAGTTCCTTGACCTTATGGACCAAGGCCCGTATCGAGATATCGACTCGGTGTCATCCAAGTGGCGGAAAATGAACGCGTCCGTCAATAGGTTTTGCGAGGAATATAATAAAATATTTTCAAGTGGGCGTCGTAGCGGCATGAACGACGACGATGTGTTCAAACAAGCGTTGGACAAGTATAAGGCGAACAATGGTAATACCAACTTTGCTCACGTTCGCGCGTGGCAGATTATGAAAACGGAACCAAAATGGGCGCTGATTCCCAACGAGGTGGAGATGGCGAAACGCCAAAAAAACATCGGAAACGGGTAGTTTTAGCGCCGGTGGATCGGACGCGAGGTGTCACATAAACTTAAATGATGACGCCGACTTTGACGAAGAGGAGTACGCCGTACATGAAGCGGAGCGTCCACCGGACCGAGACAAATCAAAGAAGGAGCGGGCCAAGGGGAAAGAAAAGGAAAAGGTGGACCCGAAGATGGAAGAGTTTATGGAACAATTAAAAATGTACAACGACGTCTCAGCCCAAAAGACGAAGGCGAAGGAGCGGGCCGTCGAAGAAAAAAGTCGTGTAGCGGAAGAAAAGTTACGCGAGAAGGTCCGATTGTCGAATGAGAAAATCCGAATTTCCGATGAAAAAATTCGGCTCAAGGAGTGGGAAATAATATCGATGGATGTCGATGAGTATCCCGAGCCGAAACATCAAATTATTTAACTCTATGTTTTTTTATTAAGTTTAGGTTTTTTTTATTAAGTGTATGTTTTTTTTTATGTTTATGTAATGTCTTTTAATATTAATGATAATTTTTTTGTTAGTTTATTTGTTAAATGTTAAAAAAAGGTAGAAGATTAAAAAAAAAGTAGAAGATTTAAAAAAAAACATAAAAATGGTGGGGAGGACTATGACTATGACCATCCTCCCATACCCTCTACTTTTGGGGGATGGACCATCATTGGGAGGACTATGACGTGACGCCTACGTGGCGGATCATCCTCCCTTGGAGGACCATCACCATACCCACTAGCCTAAGAGTTGGTAGAAAAACATTTTTTTACAAGTTTTTCAGTAATACTTCACACGAACGTTATCTCTAGAAGTATACCTTAGTGTCCTTTAACTACTATGTTGTTCGTGTATACGCACAATACACTTCAAACACGAGTCTTTCTAGCCGATCAAATCTTCGTCGTGTGTTCATTGTTGACGACGGGCCTAGTTGGTAGCCCAACATAACCTGTCTTGGGCTTCTGTTGTTTGGGCCCGATTAACAAGCCCACTCCTCATATTCTCTCTCAAAATTGTCCATGATAACATAAAATGAGCGGGAAGTTAAGGAGGATCCAAGGAAACACAGAGCTCATTAAATGCTTGACTGATGGGGGAAGAGAAAGTCGCCGGAAAAGAGAAGTACATCAAGCTGGACACATTTAATGAGGTTTCTGATCCTGCCGTTGGGACTCTGACACGTGTCTGAGTTCCCCAAAGATACCCGAAAGCCGTTAGATCGTCCAGTTATGATTTTCAAGAGAGATAAGTCACTCCCTTTATATAAGGAAGGTAAGGAACTCAATAAGGGACAAGAAAAGATTCACCCTCACTAAATGCTCTGTGCCCTTATTTATTCCGACAACCTCGGATAGCATTTACTCACTTATATTTACTCACACATCCCAGAATTCACACCAAGGAGAATATTCCGACGACAATACTCGTCGGAATAGGCTTCTCATTATCCTCGACAAGTTTACTTATTCTCACGCTGGAGCTTGGTCACGGATTCCCCCGGGGTGCTCCGTGACGAGGCTAACGGTTTTCTTTCTTGTAGGACGAAAGGACAGGGATCTTGCAACCTCACGAGACTCTGTGACCGTCATCAGTGACTCGAGGGCTCGACAATTGTGATCATGAACAAATGTTTATTTGAAAATCAATTGTTACATTTTCCCTTTGTCTATTACATCAATTGTTTTAACCGTAAATATAGATATACAATCACTCTTTTCTTTTCATAAATGGTACAATTGAATATAAATACTATAAAGATATTAATTAATGACAGGGCCGGCCCGTTGGGTTTTCTAACCTAGACACGGGTCTAGGGCCACCAAAAATTAAGGATTTTCAATTTTTAGTAAGTTTTATATATTGTATATGTATCAGACCCAAATAAAATCAAAACTAAACCAGTTTTTATTTATTTATTTATTTATTTAAGGAGCCCAGATAAAAGTTGTTTAGGAAAAAAAAACCCACATTCAAAGACCAGTTACGATATTAAACTACAGACATAACTGCAACAACCATCGACCATTCGACCCCATCCCAATGCAGTGAATCAACACCTACAAGAATTTAATTAGGGAATTTGTTGTTATTAGTTCTATTACACATTTGCTTAGTTTATAACTGATCGTCCCAAACCCGGGTAAAGAAGGATGATTTTGTTACTAAATATCTACAAACACATTGGAACGACCCTGATAAATAATTCAAGCTTTTAATAATAACTCAAAGCTAAATATACTAATCGTGTTGACCGTATATGTTTTTAAAAATCCATTTTGACCCTACTCACATAAAAATTTATGTATCCACTCCCTGTCATGGTTTTGTGGGAGTTATCCCATAATTCCTTGAATCTGCAGATAAAATTACTCTTTTAAAATGGGCTTTATCTAAAATAGTTTTTGAGGTTTTTTATTAGTTAGCATATAAAAAAAAAAACTTTGTAGATGCCAAACATATTTCCCGGAAAACCCTTTGTTTTGTAAAAGAAAACAATATTAAAAAAAAATAAAATACATTTTCTTACTTTTTTCGGAACGGCCAACATAATCAAATACTAAGCACTTTCGGGACGCCCACTGAATTAAACGGAGTACTCCGAGAGTAACCCGAGTCCACCAATTCCGGGGAAACCCGGTAACCCACCCGTCTGTAGGTAGACGGTGAAATTACCAGTAAAACCTGTTTTGCTCAAGAATCGAACTTAGGTTTCCCTAGATCTGTTATCATTATCCACCATTGCCTTACTCTGCACCACGTGGAAGTTGAACATACATCTCTCAAAAGAAAATGGAGCATTCCAGCACTTGATAAAGCTACTCTTAGAGCGTCCGTAGTGGGGCGTGATTTGTAAAAAAAATTCAAAAAAAACGCTCTATAACGCCCCGGTCACCATTACATGGGGCGTGACCGGGCGTTATTTTTCAAAAAAAAACGAAAGTGGCGTTTTAATTAAAACGCTGAAACGGGTGAAAGGATCGAGAAAAAGACCGTTGGCAAACGGTCAAAATTGTTTTTTTTTTTTTAATTTAAAAATTTACCCAACTATATATATCCACCCACTTTATCATATTTTTTTATACAAAAACACCCACTTTCTCTCCCACTTTCTTCTATTTTTTATAAAAAATACCCACTTTCTCCTATTTTTTATACAATCATGCATCCATACCGACCCGCAAGACCCACGAACCCGAACACAACCCAACCGCAAAACCCGTATAACCTTCAAGACATGGACCCGAGCTTTTTTACGTACGCGGCTTACTTGAGTGGCGCCACTCCGTTTGTGCCTCCCCCTTTCGGCTATGGTCAAGCCGGCGGGTCGCAACCGTCACAACCACAACCCGAAACCGAACCCGATGTCGATGTCGTGCCGGAGACGCAACCCGAACCGGTGCAAGATAAATCAAAACGCGGCAGAAGGTCGCATAAGAAGAAGGATAAGGACGAACCTCGACGTACAAAAACTATCATTAAATGGACGAAGGAGGAGGAATTCACGTTGACTCGGGCGTGGCTCGACGTTTCGGAGGACGAAGAAACGGGTAACTCTTTTATTATTTTTTTTTTACTTATTTTTTACTTTTATTTTTAACATACAACTTATTTGTTTACTTTTTTTTTAATTTGTAGCAAACTTTCAAACGGGTCCCGTTTTTTGGGAGAGGGTTCGTGAACTCTTTTTTAGCACGTGGGGTCAAGGCGAACATCGGGACAAAGATTCCATTTCTAGCAAATGGACCGACATCAACAACAAGTGTCACGCGTTCCAAGAAGTTTACCAACGTAACTACGATAATCGCCCGAGCGGTGAAAGTGACGTCGGGGTTTTAACGAGGACTTTGGAGGAGTTCGATAGGACGAAATGCCCTTTCACGTACTATAAGTGTTGGGAACTACTACGAAAAAGTCCAAAGTGGGCGCTAGTTAATCCAATGACGTCTAGTAGTAGACGTCGAGCTAAAAGGTCAAAAACATCATCCTCCGTTGACCCTTCAACTCCGACATCGGATGCCCGCAACGTCGATTTAAATGAGGTGGTGGACGTTGACGAGGAACTTCAAGAAGAGTTGAACCGACCACCCGGTAGAAGAAAGGATAAGCGAACCGGGAAAAAAACGGTCGAGTCGTCTTCCGATCTCGAGTTAAAGGATGATTTCGAGGAGATGAACCGTCGTCTCCAAGACATTCGCGACCTTGGCCACAAACGTTGGGAGATTATGCAAGAACGAGTGGCCGAAACCAAAAAGTTTAACGAGATGCAAGAGGCGAGGCAAATGGAAAAGGACATTGAGTTTTTGTCCAAATCGATCGACCACCTCCAAGGCGACGCGTTGATACTTGCGCAAATGCGTCGACAAAAAATTCGGGAAAAATATGGACTCTAGATCATCTTCTTTTTTTTAACTTTATTTTTTTTTTAGTTTTTTTTTTCGGTTTTTTTTTCTGTTTTTTTTTTTTTCGGTTTTTTAATTTTCTGTTATTTTTTTCGGTTTTTTTTTATTTCAAGTAGTGTAATTTTTATTTTTGGCATAATGCCCCACTACGCCACTTTTGCTATAATGCCCCAACGCTGACTAGGATGCCACGTGTCGGATAATGCCCAATGATGGGGGCATTATAACAACTTACCACTACACATGGTCTTACTAATTGCAACAAACACCTCAACATTTACAGATTTCGGTTAGAATAAGTTAAAAGTAAAGTTAAAGTTGGTTATCAAAAGTGAAAAGTGAAGTTAGCTTTTAGTTATTTGATTGTTGACCCAAAACACAAGGCAACCGTTTTCTCAATACAAAAACCCCCAAAACAAAATCAAACATACAACTCTTTATGAACAACTCACAACCAACTACACATTTATCATCCAAAATAACGAATTCCCAACAGTTGCGTGAGTCCAACCTAACGGGACCTTAACGGGCCCCACTTTCCCTACCCATACAATACCAGAAAACTCTATAAATACGATGCTAATTGCGCCATGCTTAGGCTTGAAGAAGCAAACAACTTCAAAACATCAAAACCTTTCAAATGGTGGGGCCAGAGCCGTCCCCGAAAACTCTTGAAAAAGTTTTGGCCTCGGGCGACGAAAAGAATTGGGCCCAAAATTATAGTTAAGGGTGAATGAATTACAAAAATAAAAAGTAAGTGATAGAGCAAAGACTCGAACTTGAGACCTTTACATTATTTTGAGATGGTTTTTGCCACTACACCACCAATATGTTTTTGCATAATAAACGGATAAATATACTAAATATATATTTTAATAAATATATACAAGCTTATAAAAACTTTTCGGGCCCTTTGATATTTTGGGCCTCGGGCGTCGGCACGGGTTTGCCGGGCCCAGAGCCGGCCCTGGGTGGGGCCTTCTCTCAACTCTCCCAAACCTCCCACCAACACTACCATCAAACTCTTGTGCAGTTATGGCGGCCGGATCCTCCCGAGGTACCCCGACGGAAAACTGCGCTACCACGGTGGCCAGACACGTGTCCTCGCCGTTCCTCGCTCCATCTCATTTTCTGGTGAGTAATTTTTTTTTACATCGAAATAGAAATCAAACGCACAAAAAACTGCATTGCTAGTTTCCTACGCCTTTTTAGATATCAAAAATAACTTTTAAAAACTATAACATAACATTATTTCTTTTTATTAATTTTTTTGGGTTTAGACTTTAGATTGTGAACTTGTTTTATATAACCAAAATAATCAATTACAATAAAGTGACAGGTAAACGAGAGTAATCGTTAACTAATTATGATTTACTTGTGATTTACAGAATTGATGGTGAAACTCGGTGAATTGTGCGGGAAGACAGTGAGTTTGAGGTGTCAGTTGCCTACTGAAGATCTAGATGCTCTTGTTACCATAACATGTGATGAGGATTTGACGAATCTCATTGAGGAATATGATCGAACAGCTTCGCTGCAATCGATTAAAATCCGAGCATTTCTATCAAATCCGAAGAAATGCTCACCGACTCATTCAACCGCTTCTGGGTCTGGTACGTGTGGATCTAGTTCCTCCACTGGTACACCTGAAGCATCACCGAAATCGCCACCTCTGTCAGTCACGGATCGGTGTGTGTATACGTCGTCAAAACCGCCTTTAAATCTTCAATCAGCTGGAAAGGTTCCGTGCTATGCTTATCGAAATTCCAATAGGTTTTGCCTTGTTCCTAATGGGAGTAATTGGCACTAACAGTTGGAAAAAACAACTTTGGTGCTGTGAAGATACATAAAGAAAAAATCAATTACACATTTAATAGAGGCGAAACAACTTGCGTAATTCAAACGGTAATATATGGAGAAAAAATGCAAGAAATTAATATGTGTGTGATGTATGACTGGACTGTATATAATTTTAATATTCGGATTCGTGTTTAGTTTCTATGATACTTTTGAGTGGTGGCAATGATTCAATGAATGAAATGCTTCAACAAATTTGAACTTATTTCCGTTAATTTGTTAGTCAATTTTCTTCTTTAGTTCCCGTGCTCTTTGATATCTGATGGGTGCTCATTGTGGTTGTGTTTTTGTGGTGATCAGGTTATGTTTGGTTGCGTGACGGTTAATCTTCTTTATCTTCTGTTTCTACTGCAAATTCTCCGGTATGTACACATGTTGTGTTGATCTTATTGTACCTGTTGCCGTTGGTGGTATCTGGTTTGTTATCTTCCTGTCATCATCTTCCCGTTGATATATTATTAAATTTTGAGCGAATGCAGGTTAACGACATTATGGTTCACAAGAATATCCCATGGAGGAAGCTTTTATGCAGGTCAATTGGAATAGGTGGACCATTGGGATAGGTATTGAATGTAAAACAGGTGATATTTTGGCGGGTGGGTCGGATTGACCACATGGAAGTACTATTGTATGGCAGTTTGGACTTTTGGATTAAGTGGTGGTGGTAGGAACTCGTGGCAGGAGGAAAGAAATAGATAACAACATTGTCCGTCTCAGCTAGTTGTGAACGTAGAAAAGGATTGCTAGCTGGGTGATAACTAAGTCATAGCTGGTCGGTTTGCTAGATTACGATAAAATATCACATCGACATGATTACTTAACGAGGGAAGTTAGAGATGTTGGGTTCATAGGATCTTTCCTAAAACGTGCTTAAGGGGGGATTATCATGACGGTTGACATTTTGAAGAGTCTTTACCCAAATAACTAAAAACAATATCGTGATATGTCAATTAATAATTAAAACGTATAATATTGATTGGTAAAAGAAGAGGCAATTAAATTGAATATGGACAAAAGAATTTTGAGTGATTGAACTATGTGAACCCAAGTTTGAATATTGAAGAAATTTTATTTCGGAAGAAAAAAGGAGATAAATAGTTGGCCATAAATAAGCATTCATATTTGAGGGATGGTGTATGACATGTGATGGACACTAGAAGGAGACATTCGGTTTTTTTAACGGCAAATTTGGATCACTGACGAACCACTAGAGTATTATCATGTCACCAGCGATATCACCCGATAGAGGCGTCTCTGAGAATTCATGTATACCATGTTCAAGCTCGAAAAAAATGTGCCCTCCCGTAATGTTTTATTATTATTTTTTTAAATAAATCAAATTAGTATTGGGCTCAATAAACCTAATGCCAAGTGGGCTAAATTTTAAACCATAAAAAATAATTTGTAAATGGGCCTATATTGGAATTGGTATGTGTTTATTACTTAAAAATAAATAAATAACAAATATATATCGATTTTTTTTTTAAATTCGTGTGCCCTTCGAAATCGCGGGCCTTGTGCTGAGATCCTCCTCACACACCATCATAGCCGCCAGTGTCACCCGATCATATCCATCTCCACTATTCAATAATGCCGAAGTATCACATCAGACATTCATAAAGAAGAATATTTGACACATTCTTTTCTTTTTTTTAAATGTGTAAACAATACACATCTTTATCAAATGAATAGTTTAAGGAAAACATAAGAAATGTTTTATACGACATTCCAAGCCAAAGTTTGGGTTAGATTTGCCTAAAATCCTAAATGGTTGATGTCATTGGGGATAGGATTTTGTAGGGAGTGATGTAATGATTGAATGATGATTAGGCAAGATAAGGTGATCCATGTCATTAGATTAGATTAGATAAAGCGCACAATAGGCCAACATGTGAAATGTAAACACTAAACAATAAATAATAACAAGTTGTAAATCGGATATATATCTAATTGTTAATGTTAATCTAAGCCAACACTGATGTTTAATTGAATCACTTCATATATAAATAAATAAATCTATCATCTATGTTATAAAAGTGAATATATGTATGCAAATGTAGTGTGTTTTAATTCTATCAACTAACCTATCACCTAAAACTTATAAAGACAACACATGGGTATCGTGGTGTTGATGGTGGCCGATCTTAACGAAATACGGAGAGGCAACGGTTTCAGGCGAGAGGTGACGATTGCGATTGGTGAGGGAGGGGGAAATAAAGGCAACAACACGAGGGAGAAGGAAACAAAGTTGACAATGTTGAAGGGAAGGATGAGAATAAAAAACAACGACCTGGTCCAAATCGATGAAATTCAAAACGAGGGTGGATTCTAGTGATACCGAGAGAGCTACACTACCTTATACGAAAGTGTAGTCGTCAAGACAATTGAAGGGTTCCTAAATGACCAAACTTTAGGCACAAACCTCACATACATAGTTTATTTCCCTCCAGAGGAAGAAAAACTACGACCAAATTGCCTAGCCAAGATACCACCTTTGAGATCTTTAAATGACAGATTAAACTAAGTATATATGGGTTTTAGTATCAATAATGTTAAATAGGTTTATGGTTCAAAGTGTCTATTTATTGTAAATAAAGGGTCAAGTATGTAAACTTGTAGAGTTGTATATTAGAAACTGGCATAGGTTGTTTCAGTCGATCAAAGGGGGGAAGAAGGAAGAAGTGATCGTCTTTGTTTGCAAAATCATCGATTAGGAGTGAGCAAAGTAAATGTTAAATACACTTTAATACCAAATATAATACTAATACTTTTATGAGGGGTTTTTTTTTTTTTTTTTTTTTTTGTGAATGAATATTTAGAATTTTATAACACTAATATAAAAATGTGTTTATTTTGTGAGGAATGAATCTGAGCAAAGGTTGGGCTTAAACAAAAGGAGTTGTGATCGTGGGTTTGTAGCTGTGTTGTGCTTGTGGGCTTGTAGTTGGGCTGAGGACATGGATTACAAAGGTCGGGTTGCAGACGAATAAAACGAGAAGTCCAGTTAATACGTCACAAGTTTATGCTTGGCACATGACACGTTGCTTGCTTTGGTGAAAATGTGAAATGGCATTTTTACATATAAAGGTTACATATAAATTAAGGGTCCAACAGGTTGTGAATAGTAATATCTCAACCTTTAAGGGTCGTTTCGTCTTTAGTAGGATTGGTTTTGCAATTCAAAAGGGGGTTGTGGCGCAGCTTGTTGCCCGTTTACCTGCCACTTGTTTGTAATTTGCTAATTTGGAATAATATTGTTCATGTTATAAAAAAAAAAAAAAAAAAAAAACACAACTGATCCTATTTAAAGAAAATATATATATATATAAATTACAATGACGTTAGTTTTGGTATAAGGCAATGTATACTACAAGTGTTTGTTTGGGCTTACAAGTTACAACTGTAGTGTTGCTGTCCATTGGGCCGTTTACAACCCTCTTTTTTGGGTCTTTTTTTTTTTTTACTAATTTTAAAGAAAAAAAAACCCTATTTATACAGGCTATATATGTAACGAGTAATGGTAATAATACAAGACTTACAAGATATTATTCACTTTTGTTATCACAAATAATAATAAACTATAAATCACTTCAGAATCAATAATCATAGGTCATAACGTCTAAATCATTCATATATTCATTATATTTTAGTGTTTTTCCTATTTGAATTTTAACGACTAATATAATTACCTTTGTAACCAGACTACAAGTAAATTTCTTAAAACAATTAACAGAAATATTCTTTTTAGTATAAGACTTAGAATTTTGATATTTTTACACGAATGAATTGCAAAAAAGAAATATAAGTTGACATTTTTACACGAATGAATTGCAAAAAAAGAAATATAAAGTTTGCTCAATAGTTGATATTACAAACGAGTGCAAACTTTTTCAATGCTATACTAGTTTCTAAAAGTAACAATAATTTGGATTCATAACTTCAGATTTCACATGAAAACTCATGCAATTTTCAAATAAAATGTCTACCCTTCTCATACAATTATTTTGAGGGTTTGTTGAAGGTGATACTAGTATACATATACAATTTTTTTCGATCTTGTATTTTTTTTATGAGTCAATATCTATTTAGACAATAAATTAACGTTGATATTTTGGCAATATTACTTCATTATTCAAATTATAATGTTAAATGAAGTAAATCTATTTACTTTATAACTTTTAATTCTTCATCAACGTCAATATTTTGGCAATATTACTTCATTATTCTAATTATAGTGTCAAATAAGTAAGAGTCTCTGAACCAATAAAATGCTTGACTTGGCTTGGTCTGACTAGTTGGTAGTGGAGGAAGTGGTGCGTGAGTGGCTGGTTGAAGGCTATGAATGCATGTGAATTGATAAATTGGCAAAATGTTCATTTAGTATCATTCTAAAACTTAATGGATTAGAGTCTTAGTCACTGATTCGGATGCGTTTTGTCAATGAACCAAACACACTAATGATGACAATTTTAGAGGTAGCCTCTTAAGACCGTGGGGTATGGTGGGGCTTGGGTTGGGCATTTAGTGACACGTGTAAAGGGAGCCAGCTCACTGTCAGGTTACGTGTCCGCGGGGTATGGCGGGGCGTGGGTTGGGCTTGGGTTGGGTGCACCGCGTGGCATAAATGTTTAAAAAAAAAATACAAAAAATTTATAAAAAATCACACAACATTTATAAAAAAACCTACAACTTCATTAAAATTCTAAAAATTACATAATCCTAAAAATTACATAATTTCTAAAAATTACAAAATAAAAAAACCTAGAGCGTTAAAAAAATTTCAAAAAGTTCGATCTTGTCGAACGCCTTCTTTTCCACGCTTCGAAACTCTATGTTCGCCACCGCCACCCGGTCCTCGTGGCTTAACTCGCCACCGGGAACCGCTTCGTAGTAAGCCTTGAAACGCTCGAGCTTGGGCCGTAGGTCGCGCCATTTATGTTGGCACGCGTTGAGGTTGTGGCGGTCGTTACCGACGTTATGTCGGTAGGCCGCGAATGCTTCCGCCCAATATTTTGTTTGGCCCGGTGGCCGCCCCTTCATAGCGTCGACGACGCTAGTTACGAGTGCCATTTCTTCTTGACGGGTCCAAGATGCCATAGTGGTGTTGGGTTCGTGGGATGGGGGGGCCCAGCGGGGTAGCGGGTTCAAGACAGTGGGTGTAGCCGGTGGGGTTTTGGTTCGTGGGATGGGGGACCGGTGGGGTTGGGGTTGCAATATATAGGGCCTTTGGGGACCCGGGTGGTGGTTATAGAAGATGGGGGGATGGGGGGGGACCAGTTTGAATTTCAAAATTTTAAACAACCGCCTGCTGACGTGGCGGGTGACCCAATGAGAATATGCCAGCTCGCTTCGCCATACCGCCCCACGCCCGGCTTGAAAGCCAAGCCCCAAGGGGCCACGCCACAACCCAAGCCCACCCGGGGTGGTGACTTGGGCGTTTTCCCCCAACCCACGCCCAAACTCCCGCCCCATACCCCACGGCCTAATGGAAACATTAAGAGTCTATCAAACAAGCCCATAAGTGTGTTTGGTTCATTAACAGAACACCTCAGAATCAGTCAGTAAGCCTTTTACCCATTAAGTTTCAAAATGATACTAAATGGAAATTTTACCCATTTATCAATTCACCTTTGTTCATAGCTCTCAACCGGCCACTCACGCACCATCTACTCCACTCACCACCACCTCCTTCACTACCAAATAGTTAGACTAACCCAAGTCAAGCCTCTTACTGGTTTAGAGTCTCTTACCCAAATAGACCTCTTAATCGTTTAGCACTTACTAACGCAGAAGTTGCAAACCAAACCCCTAAATCCATTTACTTTATAGCTTTTAATTTTTCATCAACAATGATATTTTGGCAATATTACTTCATTATTCAAAATAATAATGTCAAATGAAGTAAATCCATTTATTTTATAACTTAATAATATATATATAATCGCTGATCAACCCATGCAACAGACTCTCAAGATTCAAGTAAACCTCCTTCTCTTTCAAACATGAGCGTGGTGGACAAGTGGTTGGAGGCTATGAAGTCTTACTCTCCGAGTCCGAACTCAACTAGTGGAAGAATCAATGACCATATGGTTTGCATTTGTCTATTTTTAAATGTTCTTACTAGGACTATGATCTATCTAGTTAATTATTTAAGTTGTTTAATCAGTTTGTGTTTCTAGCTAATACCAGTTTCATTTCTTAGTAACATGCATGTAGTTTTGTGTTGGTAGTTAGAATTAAGTGTGATATTAGCAAATCACTAAATAGGAATTTGTGGGAAAGGTAGGTCTCTTTCATCCCTCTTAATCATATCCTCATAGAGATCTTCATTGTTCCATCTGCCTTTTCCATCATCGAAGGAGTAAGCCTGTTCTTTCCAACTTTCCTTTGTCTCACGTTCTTGTTTGACTCTATATCCAGAGATTCAAAATATTCCCATAGTTTCTTTGTTTGATCTTTTCCATCTTTGTTCTTGACTTCTGGCCTGATCTGTACACCAATTTGTAGTTTCTTCTTTCTTCAGTCACAACGGACTTTGGTTCTTTGAAAGCCTTAGTAATGTGGCAATTGGTTCCTTCGACTCTGACATCATATTCTTGTAGGATCAATGATGGAGCATAAAGAACACTTTATATGATTCTTTTCGTTCCATCACGGTGAATCTTTACTTGAACCATTCCCATTTAATAACCAATATTTCATAAATGCCACAAAAAAATTTTTGTTTCCTCACATATGTTTCTTGTTTACAAGATTCACTGACCAAATTTGATCCCATGTTTTCCCTTTCGTTCCAAAAATTCGCCATCCTTTATTCTTTGTTTACATGCCTCACGACTATGGCATTCTTGATTGCAGTATCCACACAAGTGATCCTTCAGTTTATTTTTTTTCCATTCCATTCGCCATGGAGGAGCCGTAGTATGGTATTTATCATTATATTTCTTTAAATTCAAACTGTCATCGAGTTCTGTCTTGTTATAATTATCTTCATGAACGGTTTTGATTTTCATCCTTGAGGGCAAGGGAATTATAGTATTCTGTTTCATTAAATAAAACCATGTGTTCCTTCTTATCACAGATTGGTTCTTCTTGATCTTCATGATCATAACCAATCATATAGATGTTCACTTACCCATCGTGAATATCTATGCTTGCCTAATTCAACATCGATCAAAGAAGCT
The DNA here is from genome assembly GCA_030545235.1 of Helianthus tuberosus. NCBI lineage: Eukaryota > Viridiplantae > Streptophyta > Magnoliopsida > Asterales > Asteraceae > Helianthus > Helianthus tuberosus. The sequence goes on from JARYGA010060585.1 coordinate 137,991, forward strand.
TTGGCCTGATACCATGTTATTTTATATGATGTATAGTGAGTTTTTATATGAATTGATTGTGTGCGATGTAGAGAGAAAAACACAGAACTAGGGTTTTTTCATAGACACACACACACTCTGATAAAACACATCTAGGGGTATTTATAGGTAGTGTATGGGTGCCCCTTAACTGTCACATTGTTCACGATTTGGCACCAATAATTGCAATATAACAACTTATCAAGTAAGCCTACTAAGTATCATAGTTATATATTAATTACAATCAATAAACTAAGGATAATAGATAAGTATGATGATGGTGCCGAACTTAATAATCCAACTTTGATGAAAGAAACGAAGGGAGACTATAAAACTGGTTTATGTTGATGACTCAATAGCTACTGGAAACTGTAAAGCAAAATTTAACTCAACCCAAAGCCAATCTAGCAATACGTTTTCAAATGAAGGAACTCGAGCAACTCAAGGATTTTGTGAGTTTATAGATCTGTTGGAACATTGAAAGAATATTTCCCATTAACAGAATCATGGCAAAGAGTTGGTGGAAAAGTTTGGGATGATAAATTGTAAGCCAATTGCAACACCTACGAAGCCCAATGTTAAGTTATCTCCTTATGGAAGAAAAGAGTTGGAAGACACTACAATGCCTCCACAATTAGTAAGGGGTCTCATTTATTTGATAGTAAAGAGACCTGATATCTCTTTTTCAGTTGGAGTATTAAGTTAATATTTGCAATAGCTAAAGAAACCTCATGTAGAAGTTGCTCGTTGAGTGTTGAGATACATAAAAAACACACTTGGGCATGGAATTCCGTATAAGCAAAATCAATACTGTCAACTGGTTGGATATTGTGATGCAGATCATGTTTGAGATCATGACACTCAATGATCAAACACATGATACGTCTTTGTACTTGGGTGGGTTAGGAGCTGTTTCATGGTGCAGCAAAAGTGCCGCCTACAATGTTGATACCATCCACTAAAGCTGAATATTGAGCGGTAACAATGGTAGCTCAAGAAAGTGTTTGACCCGTGCAACTATTGGAGAATTTACAACAGTTAGCGAAGGGTTTAATTCCACTGTATTGTGACAACATACCATCAATACGTCTAGCTGAAAATCCAGTCTTTCTTGCTATAACTAAGCATGTAGAAGTGCAGTATCAAGTGCAACCTCCCACTTTATTTTTTTACTCTATTTAAGGCCCCATCTTAAGTTGAGGGGGAGTGTTAAAGTCAACACTTCTTGTCTTAGCTACCTAAATATAAATTCCTTAGTTTGTTTTCTGCTTTCTATATTTAATGTTTGCAATGAATAAGGGTAACACATTTTAGATAATTTTTCCTCTTATTCAAGTGCAACATTAACTATCTGTGAATTGAAACAGAAACATCAAAAAACTAGTGCATTGTATTTTCTGGATGAAATTACGAATGCTTCGAGTGGGAAACATGTAGTCATGTTTCTAGACTACGACGGGACACTCTCTCCAATCGTTGACAACCCTGATCTTGCTTATATGTCTGATGCGGTAATGATCTGACTTCAATTAACTTTTACATGCAAAAAATATATAATCATGTTGTCTCTTCACATGTAGATGCGAGAAACGGTAAGAAAACTCGCTTCATGCTTTCCAACAGCTATTGTTACCGGAAGATGCATAGATAAAGTCTATGACTTCGTCAAATTAGCTGAGCTTTCCTATGCCGGAAGCCATGGGATGGACATCAAATGCCCATCTAAACACAAGGAGGTAAGAATCATGTTGTTGACACTATATATAGATATGAAAATGTTTTCATTTACATTACAACTTCTTTGGTAATTTGCAGGGTGTTGTTTTCCAACCTGCCAATGATTTTTTACCCATGATAGATAAGGTTTGCTTTCTTTTTTAGAGGTTAAGGTGTTACCATGTTAAAATGTTTGAGTGTGAAATAAACTTTAGAGAGGTGGAAGGAGGAGTTCTTTAGTTAATGTAGGAGTACTTCAATTAAAGGATTGAGGAAGCCATTTATGATAGCAGCTTCATTCTACTTCACATAGTCAATGCATAAACGCGACAAGCCGACCTTTTTACTAGAACTGGAGCTGCAAATGGGCTAGTAGTGGTACTGCCCTGTGTAACACTAATATCCAATAAGGTTTTGACTAATAATCATAGTTTCATCCTTCAACACAATTCTATGGTCACAAATTTTGGATGGTGGCAGGGAAGTTGGTACTTGAAAACATCCTCAAATTTGACTAATAACAATTCTAACTCTCGCTTTTCAATAGGCTCGTTGACATGTTTCTCATTTTAGAATGAGTCTTCATTAAGGGCACGAAGGCTAACGAGTTGAGAACTAGCTATTTGGGTGTCATTCTTAAGCATATCACATAATCTTCTCGCTAAGCAAAAAGGGAGACTATTTTAAATCAGACCCTTTGAGTTCAAATGTTTTCCCACCCATTGTAAATCTCATTGTTAGCTTCCACATGATGTCGTTTAAATCTTTCAGCAACTGAATTCCCAATACCATGTCCTAGTTATTAATAGGAATTAAGGAATTCCCTACACCATAATCCGTTAAAATTTGTACACATTTTCATGCAAGAAAGATTATAACAATTTGCCTTTTCTAACCTTGATAGAAGTGACATCTTTAGTTGGACATCTAAGTTTATTAGCCAATCTTTCATCCAAAAAATTATGTCAATTAAAATATGAAGTTGCCTTGTACCAATTGTTCCAATTACTTTCATAGTCGAAAAGGATGGAATGCCTATTATTGCATGCAGAAATATGTGTTGTTATGTCAAGACTTCTTGAATGACTTCTGTTTCAGCCACTTGATCATCATCATTATTGTTGATCTCTAGGGTGAATAATTGTTTATACTTGCAGCCGTGCTTAGGAAAAGAATGCTCAGTGTACAAAAAACATTCTCCTATATCCTTTTTATCATCTAATTCTTTGCTAGATAACCTTTTGGATCTGACCCTCTTTTGTGTGTTAGTTGTTGTGGTAGGGGTAGCAATAGTGTTGGTTTGGCAACATTGATAAGGGTGGAGGTCTTCGATATTGTTGTTGCTTTTGTAGAATTCCATGATTGAGTAGAAGCACTCTTGAACACATTAGAACCTTTTGTTTTTGGGTCCAAATTGGTATTGGATTCTTCTTGAATTATAGCCATAGAATATGATTCTTTAAGGCTCTTTGGTTTGACTAATCGTAATGGACAATGAGTTTCCAGCTTGAGACCCTTTATGAGCATCCTAATAGAATATTCTTCGCATAGAATAACCTTAACCAAAAGTGAATCAAATGCCAAGTAGTATTCCATTACCACCCGTTTGACCAACGATGTGAATTTACCCATGGCGTATCAATAAACCTTGCAGTCAATGCCGAACGTATATGCCTTGATTATTCCCATTGTTGTTGTTACCGTTATGTGAAATATACTATTTGACTCTAACTTATACAATTGACCTTATTGACCCTCTTAACTATTAAGAGCATGCAACAATCTTCAGGTTTATATGATACTCTCGAAGAAAGCAAAATCAACAGCAGGGGCAAAAGTGGAAAACAACAAATTTTGTGTATCTGTTCATTTCCGACGTGTCGATGAAAATAATTGGATGGAGCTGGCTAGCCATGTGAAATCGGTTCTCGATAAATACCCAAAGCTCAGAGTAACGACAGGAAAAAAAGTTAGATTTGTGATTAAAATTTACAGTATGCATTTATCGTGGTTTGCATGGTTCCGTTTTGAGCCCAAACTGAAATTTTTGGTTAATAACTAAATAAATTTAAAGTTAACCAAATATTCAATTACTTAACTATTTTTTTGACTTAGGTTTTCAAAAAATGGCTAGCCGAACCATCAGTTTTGAGCTCGATGGTTAATTCACCGAACTAACTCTTCTTTGTATTCCTTAACAATTATTTTAGGTATTAGAGATCCGTCCCGACATTCAATAGGACAAAGGGAAGGCTCTCAAGTTTCTATTAGGGTCACTTGGTACAATTTATGTCTAATAGTATACAAACTAAAATAATAATACACGTGTCAATACAATTGCCTTTCATGTCAAGGTTACACCAACTCTAAAGACGTGTTTCCGATATACATTGGGGATGATCGTAGTGACGAGGACGCCTTCAAGGTCACTTCTTGATCCATAAAGATTTAAAATATTTAACATTATATGCAGTTTTATTCTAATCAAATTTTATTATTTTTTGGTTTAACCTTATTAGGTACTAAGAGAAAGGGGCCAAGGTTTAGGCATTCTTGTGTCAGAAATTAAAAGGGACACTGCTGCCTCCTATTATCTGCAGGATCCATCCGAGGTGAGTTAATAATTGTATTATGTAGGGATGGTAAATTGGGTGAACCCGAAAAGAAAAGAAAAGAAGAATAAAATAAATGGGCTGACACGACCACGAGCTAAACGGCTTTGACCTGAAACTGACCCAAACCTATGAGTTTTGTGTTAGGTTTGTTTGAATGTTTTTATTTTTAAGTTGAGACATTCTTTGTCAATAATGCAGGTAATGGAGTTTCTACAACAGTTTTTGAGCAAAAAATATTCCAACTAAACTACTCAATTGGTGTTGTAGTGCTTTAAATAAATAAATTAAGCCTATCAGGGCATGACATTATGTTATACTTTTGTTTTCTTGTACTTACGTATGAACTTGAATGAATGCACTGATATCTGCTAGATTATATATATACACATCCAAATTTAACTGTTCTTTTACTCTTCTCAATGCTTGTATAAACTTGAGGGATTTATCCCATTGGACATTGTTCTTTCATGATCACTCATCTTCATGTTATGTTAACCCAACATATACCTTACCTACTTGTACCCAAATCAATCAATCTGACTACAATGAATTCTACCAGGTGGAGCCAGATTATTCGGGTTTACTTCATGAAGTGCTAAGTAGGTTTTACCCGAAACCAAATCAAGTATCCAACCTGGAATCCGTTACGACCAATATTATTTCTTCACTCAAATATCTTGAAATTAAGAGAATTCTCTTGGTCCTTACTGCGAAAACCGACAAAAGCAGTTTGAGTTTGATAAGAGGTTCAATTGCAACGAAGGTTTAAATAATCAAAAAGTATGTTCGCCGACATGTGGCTTTGCCCAGAAACATTTTGTTTTCTTGGATCATGACCGAATTTAAGTTGAAGATGTTACCCAAAGAAAATTCATAAACTTTTGTATTTATAAATTCTGAATCAACCAAGAAAACAAAACAAAGTAAATTTGATTGTTATTATTTAGTTAAGTTTTATACTTTTGAAATTATTCAAACTTTTTACTGGAGATATAAACTATATAATCTTCATTACAAGGTTTAGAGATAATTACAAGTTTGGTTCAAGTAATAACAAATTTAACCAACTTAACTGCTTATAAAATGTCAAGTGTTAACTTATGATACGTCACAAGTTTATGCTTGGCAGTTGGCACATCACACATGGCTTGCTTTGGTGAAATGGCATTTGTACATAAAGGTTACATATAAATTAGAATGACGCTAATTTTGGTATTAAGGCAATGTGTAGGTGTACAACTCTAGTGTTTTTGGTGTCCATTGGGCCGTTTACAACCATCTATTTTGGGTCTTTTTTTACTAATTTTAAAGAAAGAAACCCTATCCATATAGGCTATATGTAAATGCAATAATCTAACTTTTAATAAATAACTTCAAACATCACATCGCATTCTTTTTTTCAATGTCACACCTTTTATTTGTAACTCCTATAATATCTCAACAAATCGAAATAATAAATATAAAATCTCAACAAATCTAAAAGGATAAATATAAGATAAAAAGGGTGGAGATACAATAGGAAGTTAATTTGGCTAGAAAGGCTAGGAAGTGATCTTGACCATCCATTTAGTTAATCAAGTGCTAAGATTAAATCAGGGAAATTGAAAAGAAGAAAAGAGGCGCGTGAGTTTGTTTAGGGGCATTCTAGTCAATCCAAGCCAATAGTTTCTCTCTCCTCCAATTCCCCCCCCCCATTTTTTAAACGTTAATAACTCTTTCATACGACATTATTTTTTTATAAAAATTGCACCAAAAAAACGAGCGTTTTTTTATCTTTAAAACGAGTATACTGTTGCTATATTTTAAAAAAAAAAATTAAAACCCAGTTGCGTAAAACGCAATAGAAAAACCCCCAGTTACGTAAAACGCAATGAAAAAAAAAACCTAAAAAATGACATTTTTCTAAAACGCAATGCACCAAAAACACAAATAAATGACTTATTTGTAAAACGCAATGGCCAGAAAACACAAAGAAATGTCTTATTTCTAAAACGCAATAGCCTAAAAACTCAAAAGAAAATGTACTTTCTAAAACGCAATGGACTAAAAACACATAAAAATATGTTTTACCTAAAACGCAATGCACAAAAAACACAAAGAAATGTCTTATTTGTAAAACGCAATGGCCAGAAAACACTTAAAAATGACTCATTCTAAAACGCAATTGCCTTAAAAACAAAAGAAAGTGTTATCTGTAAAACGCAATGGACTGAAAACACCTAAAAAGTGTTTTACCTAAAACGCAATGCACCAAAAACACTTCAAGAATGTGTTTTTCTAAAACGTGTGACACCCCGTAGAAACGTTCTCATTTACACTAGCTTGTCAGTGGCTGCCTTAACTTTCGGGACGAAAGTTCTTAAAACTTGGGGATAATGTGACACTCTAGGTTTTTCCGAGCAAACATCTTGTAATTACTTAGTGAGTATATATATATATATATGTTATTAAATGAAAGTTGTGATTCTTCTTGTGCTATGTGTCGATAACGTGTATGTAATATATATGTGTGTATAAAGATACTCGTGAAACGAAACCACGACTCGAGACTACCCGGTCTCGAGTAAATAGTGAACAGTTGGGCCGCTTGGGCCGCACCCCCATTCGGAAACCCATTAGGGTGCACTAACTTGGATTGAGTATAAAACCTCACTAACCACCATTTGCACCAAACTTTCTCCCACACTCACCCACACTCTCCTACATTCACTAAACCCTAAAAGCTCCACCAACACTCTCCTTTTCTCTTCTCGGAACAACCATCGGCTAAGGAAGGAGCTATCGGATCTCGGTGAACCTCTACACACCTCCACGCTTTGGAACCGGTTAGTGTGTTATTGTGTGTTATGTGTACTTAATAAACAAGATGCATAATTAAGTCTAAAGGTCTTGTTGCATGATTCTCGTATGATTAGTGAGTTTGTGATATGATGAATAAGGTGTGTGAGCTATTGTATGATCATATCTTGCTAAGGTGTTTTGTAGGATAAATGATTATGTTATCCGATTTATGTTAGATGTTTTGTTAAATGATTTTTGCTATCCGATTTGTGTTATCCGATTTATGTTATATGATTTTGTTATCCGATTTATGATTAGATGTTTTGGGACAAATGTGTGTTCAAAAAGATGATGCAAGATTTACTTGATCTTTGATCCTAATAGTTCATGCTTGAATGATCTCATGAAGAACCTTATGAATATGTGTTAAATGTGATATGTAGGATGAACATGATAATGAATGATGAAAACCTAATGATGAAGAACAAGTTTGAATGTGATTATAAATATTTGAAATCTGGTTGTTTGATCTATTTTGCTTAGTAAATAGACAAGAAAACATGTTTAATGGAATAGTACACAAATTGCATGAAATGGCAATCCTATTGGATAGTACCATTAGACAAGTTCTGGAAGGTCTTCGGTCATCAGGTGTGCGAGTCGAGACCTCCTGTCTCGACTCGAGACTACGGAGATTGCTACTCGAGACCGCCAAGTGGACAACTCGAGACCAGGGCATGCACCTCATGAGTCGAGACCAACACTGTTGCGACTCGAGATCTCCTGATCTCGAGTCAAGACTAAACTCGAGACCTTCGAGGTTGCGGCTCATGCGCGCACCACTCGAAATCTTCCGGTTGCGACTCGAGACCTTGCACTCTCGAGTCGAGACCACATGGTCACGACTGGGCTGCCTGTTTTCGTTATTGGGCCAAAATGTACAAACTGTTCATGCTTGTTACTGTTAAAGTGCACTATGTGTTAACTGCTACTGTTGACTGTGCAATTAGTAGAGCAGGCCCAATACCCTAGTATGTTTTGTATGCTATGTGTTAAATACGTGTACCATATACGTGATTTCTTGTACCCAAACCTGACCTATACTGGTAACCATTTAGGACGTGGTGACCAGCACACTTAACCAAGTAAACTAAACTGCCGAGCAACCCAAGGTGAGTTCACAACTTAAAGCATGCATTCCCGGTGGATTGGGAAACGGACTTAAAAACAACACTATCCCCTTGTAAGGGATACAAACTTACTTTTCTTCCCTTGTTACTGGGATACAAACTTAGTTAATTATTGTTTATACGGTAATGCAACAAGCAACACTAAACGAAACTCTATCACTTAAGTCCTCACTACTTAATACCGATTAATCGCCGGGGCCTGGCGAACGGGTTATTAGTTGATAGCGCTATTTAGGTGTAACCAGCCTCACACCGACCCTTGTTACTGGGAACGGGAGTGAACTAATGTACTCTGGCAAACCGTCAATGATGATAGAACATTGACAAACGGGGCACTGCGGAAACGTACGGTTAAGTAAGTATTCGGTATTGGAAAAACAGTTTAGTCGCTTACTTATGGGGTAGCTCCCCATCGCATGTATAAACGGTTAAATTAACTGGTGAAACAAGTTTTTGGTAATTAAAACTGGACAATTCGTGGACTCGCCAACATTTTTGTTGATACCCTACTGCATGCTTTGCAGGTAACCGGTGACTCAGGAGCTTGCAGCTTGGGAATGTGTAGTGGTCGTCTAACCCTTGTGTTGGGTTTTAAATAATCTTGAACTACGAACTTTGTTTTGAAACTGTTGGGTCTATGCTTCCGCTGTTTACTCAAACTGTTATTTGAACTTAACCTTTTAGCACTTTAAATTATGGCGTTTACTAACTATTTTGGTTGGTGAATACCTTTACTATTAATCAATGCTTAGTATAATTGGTGGCTGGATCCTGGTCAGTCACGCCTCCAAGCGGTAGTATTCCGCGTGTGGATTTTGGGGGTGTGACAAAACGCAATGGCCAGAAAACACCAAAGAAAGTGAATTGTCTGTGCTGTGAACTGTCTGGACCAATGCAGTTTCCAGAGGCAATTTACAGAAAATTAATTTTTCTGATGCATTTTTATTACAGCAATTTAATCGAAAAAAAATTTTCGCAGCTCAACCCCAGCCAGGGGCTCTGCCCCTTGGACCCCGCCAGGGGCTGCCACTTATCAGCGCTCGAATCGAACGGATCGAGTGATTATCTTCAAAATCACCGGAAAAAACGAGATTTTGTATGAAATTAAACTGGGTTTTCTTCAAAAAAGCTGAAGAACACGTTGATCGGGTGTTTGAATCATTGATTGGTGATGAAAATCGCAATATAATGTAGTGATTATTGAGATAGAAAGTGAAGAAATGGTTGAAGATGGTGGGTTTTGAAAATGATGGGTTTTAAAGTTACTGGGTTTTGAAAAGAAAGAAGAAAAGGGTTGGATTGACTAAAATACCCTTTTTCTTTATTTTAAATGTTGCCACATGTCCTAATCCTATTACTTCCTAGACTTCCTAGCCAAAATAAACTTCCTATTTGATCTTTTCCCAAGATAAAAAATCAATATAAATTATCATTTTACTCTTTCAATATCATTCGATATATGGCTTGATTTTTTTTACCTTTTTAATAAATAAATCATAATCATAAGTCCATGTGTAGTGGTCAAACCCTATAAGGGGGAGTTATGTGACAAATGTCAAAATATATAAGAAAATAGGGTTATATAACTAATAACTTGAGTATGTAGTGGAAATGAGGGTTATATAACATGTATGTATATATATGTGTGAGAGAGAAATTATTGATATATATGTATGTATATATATATATATATATATATATATATATATATATATATATATATATATGCGTGTGTGTGTGAGAGAGAGAGAAACAAAAACCATAACCCCCTCTTCCCGTTATAGATATCGCGGCTGACTATATAACCCCCGGATAACGACGGACAGGACGGTGTTCCGAGACACCATGAGGTGTTATAACCCAATATGACGCTATATGACGGAAATAAGAACTTACTAATATAGAATAACACACAATTTTGTTATTTAAAAATTGATGGGAAAAGTTGTACCAAAGATTATTAGGTGAATAACAATAGCTAATAATTATGATTTAATAATAAAAATAATTAATATTATGGTGATGTGGCTGTGGTTGGGACCAAAGGATGGTTTGGTCTAACTGCATAACAATCATCATTTAATGCACCTTTCAATCAAACTAAAGATGGGGATAAATCTCTGAAATTGACATCCACAAGAATGTCTTCCATATTTTTATTTAGAGTTAAATGCCATTTTAGTCCCTGTGGTTTGAGCCATTTTGCCAGTTTAGTCCAAAGGTTTCATTTTTAACCTATGGGTCCAAAAAGGTTTCACAGTTGCCATTTTAGTCCACTGGGTTAACTTCATCTATTTTTTATGTTAATGAGAAGGCCAATTCGGTCATTTTATATGGCCGAATTGCCCTTTTACTTAACAGAATTACATACAAAATGACCGAATTGGCCTTCTCGTTAACAGAAAAAATGGATGAAGTTATCCAAGTGGACTAAAATGGCAACTGTGAAACCTTTTTGGACCCACAGGTTAAAAATGAAACCTTTAGACTAAACTGGCAAAATGGCCTAAACCACAGGGACTAAAATGGCATTTAACTCTTTTATTTATTTGTTTTAGTTTTTAATTTAATGATTTTGGCCCCTCAAGTTGCTGGCTTTTTGGTTTTGGCATGTTCACTCCCATGATTCTTGTCATTTTAAAGTTCAATCCAATCTTCTTTTGGTTTGTTGTTGGCCATATCTTTCTCTTTATTAGATAATATCCTTAATGTCCTTTTGATCTTTATTAGATAATATCCTTAATTTCCTTTTAAGTATATCTTATATCGAGGTTTTTTAGATAACAAAAGTAGGAAGATAAAAATATTATTATAATAATAGGCTAAAAGTGTGAGAAGTGTAAGAAATATTATGGAAATGTCATGTGTTCTCAATCTAAGTTAATTCAAAAAGGTAATTATAGGAATACGAATTAAGAATTTAATCTATGAATTTGTGTCATTTCGTTCAGAACTGTATAGTGTTATATGTTTTTATATAGTGTCATATGATGTTATATAGTGTTTTTTGGTGTTATATAGTGTTATATGATGGATGGATAGTGTTATATGGTGTTATTTAGAGTTAGAGTTAATTGCCCGGATAGTCCCTGTGGTTTGCAAGTTTTTCACCTTTAGTCCCCACCTTTTCAAAATAGCATGTTTGCTCCCTATGGTTAGCTCACTTGATACTCGTATAGTCCCTACAGTGGATGAAGGTTAGTTTGTTCAGTTAAATACGTATGAAATGACCGAAATACCCTCAAAATTAATTTTGCCGAACGTTTGGTTCATTTGCAGCCCTAATTAAGATTGAGGGTATTTCGGTCATTTCATACGTATTTAACTGAACAAACTAACCTCTATCCACTGTAGGGACTATACGAGTAACAAGTGAGCTAACCATAGGGAGCAAACATGCTATTTTGAAAAGGTGGGGACTAAAGGTGAAAAACTTGCAAACCACAGGGACTATCCGGGCAATTAACTCTTTAGAGTTATATAGTGTTATATTTGTCTGATAGCATGTCTATGATAGATGTATAGTGTTATATATTGTTATATAGTGTTATATAGTGTCACATAGTGTTATATGGTGTTATACGGTGTTATATATTTCTTGTAGCAGTTACATATTTCTGGATTTTTTAGAATGTCTGAATTTTAAAATAAGTTTTAAATTGAAATCGCTAGAATTTAGGAGTGAATCGCTAGAATTTAGGAAAGGTTACCTAATTTGAAACATATACAAAGATACTATTGCCCCTACAATTTTCAAACCAGTCCAAATAATTAAAACACAATTTATAATTTGGTCCATACTGATCTCAACCATAATTTAAAACACTTCTCATACTTTTGAATTAATATACACTATCCCTACCCTATAACAATATTCATCTTATAATTATAAATATTTATAAATGATAAAATACTAAAAAATCACAATAATTTAGGTTGATATACTCTCAATTATTACACACTAGTGGAGCTCTCCCCGCGCGTCGCGCCGGGAATTCGACCGGTATCAGTTCAGTTCATTAGGATATCGGTACGCTACCGACACTCATTATAGTTATAGTAACTAAAAGATAAAACCCAAAATAGGTATTATATGCCCAAAAATATACCGACATGAGTTTTACATCAATGAAAAGCCATAAAAGTGAGTATCTTGATCGGTTGGAATAGACGTGATACCGATATTGTTAGGAGCGACACTTGCTATAGCTTACAATATAAAAAAGATGCTTATATCATTACGGAAGTTGTTTGCACGGTATTGGTTAGTCATGATAAAAAAAAACAAAAAAAAAGGTCAATTATATTTGATGCTTTGATTTCAAACAAAACTTTCAGTGAAACGTAGATAAAAATAAGTACGACGTATTGGAATATTCAAATTTAATAAAAGTTTATAGAAAATCATAAATCGTAGTTTTTTAAAAAGGCATTTAATTGAATTAAATAAAAACTGAAGAGTTTTAGTATTAAAATGTAATAAGAACATGGTTAGGTAGGGATTAGAAAGACTCAAAATATATTTCATGTAAATCGCTATGTCGAACAAAGGAGAATACACACTTTAAGGCCATACCCAATGATTATTATATGGGTATATGTCACACCCCAAATTTCCACGTGTTACCGGTGGGCCCGGTAGGGGAGTAACGTGACGTGGTTGGCAACATCATAGTCAAACAACACAATATATAAATGCACAGCGGAAGCAAAAGGATAAATATATTACAATCCGAAATAATGTAACATCCAAGTATTACAACGGAAGTAAAGGATCCACAGGCGGATCGAAAATAAATAACACTGTTCAACAGACTTTAGGCATCTAAGTTTGCGAGACTCTTTATTGATGCTAGGAGTAGCCAGCCAATTCCGATTAGTACCTGCACTTAGCCTTTTTGGGAAAATACGTCAGTTTACACTGGTAAATACAATCAACCGACTCATTTTGAAAAGGTTTTAAAAATGATTGATTTGAATGCACATGGCACAAAGTATCTTTATAATTTGATTAAAATGCACAGAGGCAAAATTAATCTTTTATAACTTGGGTTACTTATTTAAATATATCAACTTGTACAGGATTTACATGTTTCTTATGCGTTCAGTAGCCCGGATCGAGCCGGGTTAAAGATTAATGGACACACCACTTTAATTATGAGACACTGACAGGTGTACGCCTACACCTGTGTGCTAAGGTCGTGGCCATTTTGTAAAATGATGCCAGGGATATCCGGGACAACGATCATTAACCCCCAAAGGCTTTAAGCAAACAAAACAAATTAAACGGAACATCTCAATACTTTAACCAACATATAATTAAAGATTCAATGCCCGACCAAGCGGTATTTTATATACCGTACCCCAAGCCCGTATAGGGAAAATAAGTTAAAAGTATTTACCTGAGCTAAATATAAATTCAATCCCAGCCGTATCAAATCAGCAAGTACAGATAGCTTTTACTGGGCTCCTAAATCTGGAACGAAGGTTTTTAATAACCTATTAGAATCCTAACGGGTCTTTAATTAAGCCTGGACTTAGACCGATTAGTTTTCCAAGTAGAAGATACGGTTCAGACGCATGATAAAGCGAAGACCGGAATAGAACATGATTTAGACCCGAAAAGTTTGAATACTTGTATAATATGGGTGTTTCATACACATTCTGGATTTTGAGATAAAACCGATAAGGTTTGACCCGTTTCGGCTAATTTATGTAAACTAGTTACATAAACCGAACCGAACGCGTATGAAGCGTAACGGGTAATCATAAGAGTCCTAAACAGGTTTCCTAAGTTAACATGCCTTAAATATGTTGTGATATCAGTAGGATACCTTCCGTTATGCCCAAAACGAGTTTAATCTCATATTAAGCCCCGTAGGGGTATTTTGGTCATTTTAAAGATTATAAAAGGAATTAATTTATCTTCTGTGATCCGGGTCTGATTAAATCAGTAAAATGTTTTAATTTAACAGGTTATAACATTTGGTTATAAGTCTTATATGCCAAAATAGTTTTAAACCCTAACTATGCGTATAATACGCGTATAAAGCCGTTTTAAGCGACGTACGGGTTAAAATAGGATTTTGAGTTTCCTGATCAGTTAAACAGGTTCAAAACACTTCATTTAATATTTAAAATCAGTAGCAATTGGATTGGCATCAAAAGGATTTGTAAAACTCATTTTATGGCCGAAAAGGCATATTTGGTATTTACCGAATTAAGGCGATAATCCTAGCTTATGATCAGTTTAAAAATAATTAAAAATCTTCAAAAATCCCAAAATATTATATTACATCAGTGGGTAAAAGGTTTGGTGTCAAAAATGGGGTTTAGATAGGTTTTACGCTAATGACGTCATTTAATTACTAAGAATCGCTATAATTACGTCATTAAGCATAACTCCTAATCTAGACCTCCGATTGATGTGAAAATTTACAGACATGTTTAATAATCAGTAACTAAGATTATTTTACTTTCACATTTCCAAAATTCTTGTTTTATGGTCATAAGGGCATTACGGTCAATATTTAGGCGATTAACGGAAACGTCGGACAATTAGGGATTTATGTGGTATAAACGCAGGGGGTTATACACACATGTAACTAGGTCCTAATGGAACTTTAAGGCATGTCTAAACCTATCAAAGCCGGGTCAGAACTGAGGTCAAAGCAAAAGTCAAACTTTTGCGTCTTTCGGTTCCGAATCGGTTCAAAACAGAAAGTTGTCGAATCAAACAAGCGTAGACAAGTTTTTATACTTATTATCAGTTTATAAGAATGATAAAATAGGTGATACGCCTTTTACATCGTTAATCATGCGTTAAATCGAAAATACCATTTCTGTTGACTTTTTCGGACAACGTTTGACTCGACAAACGACCTAGTTAGGATTGGAATCAGTGGGTGCCCTTTTAAGGGTTTAAAGCCCACATGATTACCAACTTATAACAACTTTTGATTCGACAAAACCCTGGACCATTTGTGTTTTATCGTGAAGTCAAACCGTAGTTACGACGGTTTGATTTCTAGGCTATAAACTAAGCATAACTGAAATAGAGAAGATTAAGCATACTTACACAAGTCTAATGATCGATTTAGGATGCTTGAGAATGGTCCTTATGCTCCAGAAACGTTCAGATGATGAATGGGAATGGATGAACACAAAGTTGTCAAAATGAGGCCTTATCTAGTGATTGTAATCATCTTAGATTGTTGACACATAATGCTATAAATGATCTTGGATCCTTACATGTGTCCTATAATGTCTAAAAACCAGTATAGCAAGCCCATGGTATGCCAAAATGGCAATTGAAGTCGGTTACACAGCTTAACAGGCAGCTGCCTGTTTTTTCTGCAACTGGTAGTCGGACGCGGCCCGCCTACGGTTTTGGTAATCCTGATGCGGGCCGCCTGGGCCTCCGGATCAGGTAAACATGTTTTCTATTATTGCATATTTGGTCCTTGGTCCCCCGAAAGGTCGTTTTCACAACAATTCTTGCATTATGAGGCTTCAATATTAACATATGGGGGCTTTAGGGCTTATACCATCTTTGTTAAGTCCTCGGGTAACTTTGTGATCACCCGAAAAGCCCTAAATTTCAATGTTAACAATTCTAACCCTCACACACGAATTTTATCACAACTTTCTCATACGGTAACGAAACTTGGTGAAATTTTTATGGTAGATTCTAGTGAGCATAATTAATCGTTACAAGGCTTCGGGTTTGCTAAAAGGTCACTCAGAGGTATATCTTAACATGTTGACACATTTAACCCCTGTAGTTTGTAATCTCTCACTTTCTTTCACAATTCACTTCGTATGATCCATGATCCATTCGTTTAAGGTTATAAACATCATGTAGGGTTATTCTAAAGTATATTTATTCATTGTTGACACTTTGAACCCTTACATTTACATAGTTTCATTGTTTGTCAACTTTAGTCCTTCAAGAACATTCTTACACACGTTCAAACTTATGACACGTGTCAACACCTTATAGGACGTAAATTTTTGAGGTGTTACAGTATAAAGGTGCTTATAACGCCTACAACACCGTCTATCTGGGCGTTATAGGGGCATGAAGAGGGAGAGACGTTTATAGTATATTCCCCAAAGGATAGAAAACGAAATGGAAAGTAATGATTGAAAGGGCACTAAGGGACGTTAACCATTACACATTTTTAAAGAGACGTTGTGATGCTGATATGGAAAAAAATTCCCTTTAAAAGATATAAACCATTATGAGTGGTCTAATATATTTATATTTCATGTAAATCGTTGTGAATAAAGAATGACTACACAATTTAATATATTTAGAATTAGAATTAATGATACTGTTCATCATTAGTTGAACACAATTTAATATATTTAGAATTAGAATTAATGATACTGTTCATCATCAGTTGAAATTAATATGTATAATATGTAATGTAATGTGTAAAAGAACAATTGAGTGTGGAACAATATAAAAAACATCATTTTTTGACGGCTAGAGCATCTGGTTAGGCTTTTGGCCTTTGATCATCAAGATCACGAGTAGGAATCTCGCGGTTGGCATATTATTACCAGTTTGAACCGGTGTCACGGTTCGTCCCTCACAATATTCGACCCTAAGACCTCCCGGACAGGAACACCACATAAGTGCGTAAACCTTCCCACCTCTCCCCAAACCAATTAGTCTCCGGATTTAAGGATAAACTATTCATGTGATAGTATTACTGATAAATGGATTAATAACCAAAATTAAATGTAACTATATATAGTGGAGGGTTCAAATGAGAAGAAATTCTTTGTAAGAAGAAAAAAGAAGAAATTTCAACCAATAGAAATGCTTCATTAGACTTCATTTAATATTTGTACTTAATGTAACTATAAGGGTATATTAGTAAACTTACATACATCATTAATTGGTAGTTTCATCTTTAATAACTAACTATATTAAATTTGTAACTTATTTTTAAGATATATACTTTTCACAAAAAATAAAAATAAAAATTCATTTAAAGTGTAGGATAAATACGAGGCGTGTAGGATACATTACGAGTTGTGTAGGATAAATTTCAATATGTGTAGGATAAATTTCGAAATGTGTAGGATAACTTTTGATGTGTGTAGGCAAAAATATTTAGTGTGGAGGATTATAGTCTTAATGACTAATTAATTAGTCAAACATAATAATAAATGAGATGAGAAAAAAAAAAACTATTTAATGTTTTACAATTATACCCTTTTATTCTTTTTCTTCTCAATAAAATTTTCTTCTCAAATGAACCTTCCCCACTATATATATACTAGCAAACTTTTTCGTTACTATATACAAGAAATTTATTTGTAAATTACAAATTATGTTCTTTAGTTATTTGCAAAAGATCAAATACAAATATTTTTAGAAAAGTTGTTGTCATAATTTTGTTCTAACTTAACATCTGAACGGACTTTAATGTTCAAAAAAATTGTTGAGCAACTTTTGTGAGACAAGACGAAAGTATGTTAGTTTTTTAATTGCAAAAATTTGTTAAGAAACTTTTATGAGAAAAATAGAAAAAGTATATTAGTTTTTTATGATATTTGCCTCTAAACAAAAGTAAAAAAAGTTGGTTAATTCTCTACCTTTCAAAAGTATGAATTTCACATATTCAAGAATAATGTTGTGTGTATATATATTTTCAAAAGGTGCACTGCAATATTAATACGGTTAAGAGTATAATTATTTTCACGTTAAAACTCGCCCCCACTTTTTAAAAGGAATTATTATTTTTCATGCCTATTGCCTAAATATGGTTTCTGGTTTCAATGAATGAATGCACGACAAATAAACATTAAAAATCAGTAGAAAACATATAAATTAATTTAGAAAATGAGGTATTGTTTATATATAAATTGTCTGTGTCTTGGAGTAGTTGAAGCATTATATATAAAGTGATTTTGTGCAAGTGGCATATCTCGCCATCTTAATTATTTCCTCCCGTGAGTGGGGGTGCAACTTTTGGACGCGTGTATGCTTTTTAATTAAAAAAATTGAGTTAATTGTCATTTTCGCCCCTGAGGTTTGGGCACACTTGCTAGTTTCGTCCAAAATGAAGGTTTTGTATCATTTTGCCCCTAACGTTTGTAACTTTTTGCCATTTTCATCCAAATACCTAACTAAGTTACTTTATATCTTATTATGGGTTATTTTTAACCTAACCAAGTTAGTTTATACCTTATCATGGGTATTTTTGAAATTTATCAATTATAAGGGGGTAATTTATAAATTATTTTCTAGTTATTATTTATCAGCCTTTATAAATTATCTTCTAGTTATTATTTTTGAAAAAAATGATCCAACATTAAATTTTAAATTTTACTTTAATTAATGCATATATATTGAAGATGGTCTATTATTAAAGATTCGAATTATAAAAATACAATTCATATGATAACATATGCTTTGTTCATTGTTACGCTTTTATCTATTTCTGTGTTTGTATACCTAAATAAGATCACATTGGATTTTAACATTTTTATAATATAACACAATTTTTAGCTGTGTATATATTTTTTACATTAATAATATAAGCATTTATACTTTAATATGTTTGCATTTACAGTTTTACAAAAAAAAAAAATTAAACTTTAAAAGTCTTGTAATTAAAATGTAATTTTACAGATCACAAATAACAATTCAACCTAGAACTTCACTAAAATTATTGAACCAAAATCACCTATTGATTTTATTAGGGTTACTAAACGGGTCGTGATGTCACGTACATAAACCCAAACACGACACGTATATTCCCGAATTAATGCAAAAACAACCATTTTAACCCGAAAAATTTTATTTTAATATTGTTTGCATGTTAATGCTTTAATCATAAATGCACATATCATTTTAGTTTTTAAGCAATCATTTTTAAATTGTGTATTCTTATTTTTAAACTTATTTATTATGACACAAAAGTAGTCAAAATTTAATTTATTACTAGAAGATAATTTATAAAGGCTGATAAATAATAACTAGAAGATAATTTATAAATTACCCTCTTATAATTGATAAATTTCAAAAATACCCAATAATAAGGTATAAACTAACTTGGTTAGGTTAAAAATAACCCATAATAAGATATAAAGTAACTTGGTTAGGTATTTGGATGAAAATGGCAAAAAGTTACAAACGTTGGGGGCAAAATGGTACAAAACCTTCATTTTGGACGAAAATGGCAAGTGTGCCCAAACCTCAGGGGCGAAAATGGCAATTAACTCAAAAAAATTTCATTAAAACAAAATATTATGCATAATATACAAATTTAATTAATGTATTATATATACAGAGAGCGGTTAACATATAAAAACCCTTATCATACTTCACGTACGCGACAATCGTAACCATCAGATCAGGGCTATAATCACGTATGGAACAGTTAATAACGCATGGATCAGCTTGTTTTGTGATAATACGCATGGGAGCATAAATAATCAAGCATGGGAGCATAATCACGCATGGAACATTGATCAAAATGTAATAACGCATGTTATCTATATTAATCAAGCATGTTGTGTTTTGTCGCGTACGTTAACGTACGTTAAGCCGTGAAGTACATTATACTTTATATATATATATAGTGGAGAGTTCAAATAAGAAGAATTTTTTTGTAAGAAGAAAAAAGAAGAAGTTTCAACCAATAAGAATGTTTCATTTTACTTCATTTAATATTTGCATTTAATTTTAATATAAGGGTATATTGGTAAACTTACATAAATCATTAATTTGTATTCTTCCCTTTTAATAACTAACTAAATTAAATTTGTAACTCATTTTCAAAATATATATTTTTCCAAAAAAAAAAAAACAACTTAATTTAAAATGTAGAATAAGTTATTAGTTGTGTAGGATAAATTACGAGTTGCGTAGTATATATTTCGAGCTGTGTAGGATAATATTCTATAATGTGTAGGGTATATGTATGAAAATTTTGATATGTGTAGGTTTTGTAGATTATATGTAGGATAATTAATGATTCGTTGACTATTTAATTAAAAATAGAAAAATTAATGATATGAGATTTAAATGAAATAGTATTTTACTAATATACCCTTTCTTCTTTTTCTTCTCACATTAAATTTCTTCTCAAATGAACCTTCCCCTATATATATATATATATTAAAACAATAGTTTACTTATTAAAATAAGAATTTATATAATAATTAAAATAATTTACTTGTAATAATTACTAAAAAGCATATATGATATGTTTATCAGAAACACATTTTTTTCAAAAATTTTAAGGTACATAGTCTGAATTAACGGTTTTAAAATCATATATTTTTAAGTGAAACAACATAATTTTATACAAAAAGTTTCAGTAACAATTCCAAGCCACGCTAGACGCGTGTTGATCATTTAGTTGACATTCAAAACGTTGCGGAATAATTTATGTAACGATATATAATTAACAAAACTATAATTATGGATGGATTAAAGATCTACATATAGAGAAAACAAACTTTGTTGGTCAGCAAATTTCTTGGCATTAATCTAAGATATATTTTTCTAATTGGAAATTATAAAAAATATATATATAATGTTTAAAACCTTATCAACAATAATCTTCTTTATTGTGACACATTATGCAATATATAGGGGTCACTTTTGCTCTTGTATTCCTCATCTCCAAATCTCCATTTTCTTTAAAGATTTTGGATACTCACCATTGCAAATCCTCTCAAGGTAAACATCTCATATTCATTATAATAATTTTGACGTTACACGTATATTACTTTTATTATTGGTTCTGAAATAAACGTGTCAATATGTACATATACACCATGATCCGAGTTAGGTTTTCTTACTTGATGGCGGCTAACGAGGAGTTGAAGGTTGATGTGGAACAAGTTCACGTGACATCACCACCGTCGGGAGGTGGAGGTCTAGCAAGACAAGGCAGTGTCTCGAAAAACAACTGTTTATGTTCTCCAACCACCCACGCAGGTTCGTTTCGTTGCAGGCTCCATCGTTCCCCTAGCGGCATTCAACGCACTAAAAGTATTAATTCAGATTCTAAGACTGATGATCATAATGCAAATAACGTTAATGACACCATGAAAACCGTCATAGCGCCGTGATTCTTTTGTCCTTTTTTTTCTTATTAAAGTACATGTAAATGGGGGAAACCATGACATGTTTTCATATATATATATATGATCATTATATTTGAGATTATTGTGTTAATTCTACTGGTCGAAATGAAGCTGATTATGAAACAGATCAAAGGCGTTGGTCAACCATTTGAATCCAAGTTATCTAGAGATTCGACCTCATATTGTTAGTTAATTTGTATTTTAGAGAACCTTTGTATGGTTATATAGCAAACCAGTCGAGCTGAGCCGATCTTGAACTAGAGCCAAGTAATTTTAGCAAAAGCTCGAGCTAAAAAAAACTTAGATGAAAGTTGAGTGTAGTTTGAGCTTATAAAACTCCATAATTACAGTTTTTATACCGCTTTGTATGGCTCGGAAAACTTGATATAAAAAACACCTATTATCGAGTATGATCTAGCTGTTTAACAAATAATTTCTTTTCCAAATTTGCTGAAAAACACTTGGTTGAATTAAAGTTTTTAGCATTCTGGTGAACTTATGTGTATATTTTAGAATAGCATGTCAACGTTACAACTTAAAGTCTTTCTCAAAATAATAAATGTATAACCATATTTATAGGGATAATAATATCACATAATTAAAGTTTATTTTGGCTAGGAAAGATAAAAAGCAATAGGATTAGGACATATGGCAAAATTTAAAATAAAGAGAAAGGGTATTTTAGTCAATCTTATCCTTTCTTCTTCCTTTTCAAAATGCAATAACTTCAAAACCCACCATCTTCAACCATTTCTTCACTTTCTATCTCAATAATCACTACATTATAGTGCGATTTTCGTCACAAATCAATGATTCAAACACCCGATCAACGTGTTCTTCAGCTTTTTTGAAGAAAACTCAGTTTAATTTCATACAAAATCTCGTTTTTTCCGGTGATTTTGAAGATAATCACTCGATCCATTCGATTCGAGCGCTGATAAGTGTTTCAATCATTCAAAATTCGTCAATTGTTGAAGAAACCACTTCGATCCATGTAAGAAATTCTTTAATTTCATTTTTACGATCTGAGTTTTTAATTTAGTCATTGCGTTTTACGATCTTGGCGGGGGTCCGGGGGCAGCGCCCCTGGTAGCGGGGTCCGAGGGGCGGCAGCCCCTGGCGGGGTCCAAGGGGCAGAGAAATTAATTTTCTGTAAATTGCCTCTGGCGGGGTCCAAGGGGCGGAATTTTTTTTTTCCGATTAAATTGCTGTGATAAAAATGCATTAGAAAAATTAATTTTCTGTAAATTGTCTCTAGAAAACTGCATTCGTAAACTGCATTGGTTCAGACAATTCACAGCTCAGACAATTCACAGCACAGACAAAACTATTGTCATGGTTCAATACGTTTTAGAGAGAACACTTTCTTTGGTGTTTTTAGGCAATTGCGTTTTAGAACTAAAACATTTTTATGTGTTTTCTGGCCATTGCCTTTTTTAAAAAACACATTCTTGAAGTGTTTTTAGTCATTGCGTTTTAGGTAAAACACATTTTTAGATGTTTTCAGTCCATTGCGTTTTACAGAGAACACTTTCTTTTGTTTTTTTAGGTAATTGCGTTTTAGAATGAGACATTTTTAAGTGTTTTCTGGCCATTGCGTTTTACAAATAAGACATTTCTTTGTGTTTTTGGTGCATTGCGTTTTAGGTAAAACACTTTTTTATGTGTTTTCAGTCCATTGCGTTTTAGAAAACAGACATTTTAAGTGTTTTCTGGCCATTGCGTTTTAGAAATAAGACATTTGTTTGTGTTTTTGGTGCATTGCGTTTTAGGTAAAACAAATTTTTATGTGTTTTTAGTCCATTGCGTTTTAGAAAGTACATTTTCTTTTGAGTTTTTAAGCTATTGCGTTTTAGAAATAAGACATTTCTTTGTGTTTTCTGGCCATTGCGTTTTACAAATAAGACAATTCTTTGTGTTTTTGGTGCATTGCGTTTTAGAAAAATGTCATTTTTAGGTTTTTTTTTCCATTGCGTTTTACGCAACTGGGTTTTTTCCATTGCGTTTTGCGCAACTGGGTTTTAGAAAAAAAAATCGAAAATATAGCAATAGTATACTCGTTTTAAAGATAAAAAACGCTCGTTTTTTTGCTGAAATTTTTATAAAAAAATAATGTCGTATGAAAGAGTTATTAACGTTTAAAAAATGGGGGGGAATTGGAGGAGAGAGAAACTATTGGCTTGGATTGACTAGAATACCCCTAAACAAACTCACGCGCCTCTTTTCTTCCCTTCCATTTCCCTGATTTAATCTTAGCCCTTGATTAACTAAATGGATGGTCAAGATCACTTCCTAGCCTTCTTAGCCAAATAAACTTCCTATCATATCTCCATGTCATAAAGTAATTGTAAACGAGTGAAGGACTAAAGGCTGAAAGCATATTCATTGTGGGTCTTGGGCCTCAAATTAATACATTGTGGACAATGGGGAACATATACTAAAAGCCCAATTCATTGAGTATAAAATACTCTATACGAGTATTCGTTATTCACTCATTCGTCAAGGATAAGATCATAAGGGCATTTTCTGCCGATGTGGCAATACGCATACATACGTCGTTTATATTGTAAGTTTACGAACTAAGATTGTCTTCTTCACACGAAATGAAGGCGGGCATGTCTCCTCCATGTCGGAAGGCTCATGTGCCACCCTCACTCTCACATTTCTCATACTTCCCGGAGAAGGATTCACGCAACCTCTCCTTGCTACGGACCCACCTGTCTTCCATCTTATTCGTTGGCGATGATCTAAGTAAAAACATGTACCTAGGACTTCTAGGTTATAGTACCCAAATACTAATTTATAGTATTGAGCGTCATTTCGTTGGAGATGATCCAAGTAAAAAACAAGCATGCCTCTTGGTAGTACACTATGCCATGTGGCTAGACGGAATGGTAAGTATTTTGTAGTTATGTCCATTCCTTTGAAAAATGAGAAACATAAATCTTATTTTTTGTTGTTTAAAAGCTTGTACAAATGCAACATTGGTATTAGAGCCATTCGTACATTGTTTAAAAACATCTTGGTTTTGAATCAAGATTTTCGGCCTTCAAAGTGTGGTACGACTAAAGATGATATCATACATACCATTCATGACGCTTGTGTGAGATTAAATATATTAATATTATAATATTTAATCTTGTAGCCATTATAATCATTTATATTATATAGATCAAACTATATTAATAATTAGTTGGTAATTGTTGATGGACCATATTACCCTTATTAACTAATTAGGTTTCCTCTTGGGTGTATATATAAGAAGATTATTAGAGAGTTTAAGGGTTAGACAATTAGACAATTACACAACCCTCATAACATCATTCTCGGCTCTCTCTCCATAACCGAAACCATCCCTTGTTTCGGTTTCATCACCATCGTTACACCCTAAGGAGGAACCAGATCATCCTGACAAGTATGTCAAACTCAATGGTTGCATCTCTGACTGGATTCTCTGCTGGCCTGTCTGCTGTAACAGGTATGTTATTCATGTTTTCCATTATATTTAAACAGAACTGATCAACATATGGTATCAGAGCATATTTTGATAAATCAGTTCTGTTTTCGTGTCCATTATTCTGGGATTAAAATCTGGAAAACATAAATTTTAAAGCCTTAATATATCACGGCTGGTTTCGGTTCTCATTATGCCGAAATCACTGTTTTGAGTAAAGGGTTGTTTATCATGTCACTCGAAATCACTATAGGTAAATTAATATCTGAAATCTGTTAATAGAAGTCTTAAAATTCAGGTTTCGGATCCCAGAATTATGTTTTAATTTTCTAGGGTTCATCACTTGTTCTAAGAAAAACTCTAAAATTCCTTAAGTTTTGGAATATAATTTGGATTAGTGGATGTTTTTTACTGTTTTGATCTTAATTTTATCTATTAAAATTTTCGAAAATTGTTAAAGAGATAATCAGCTTATAATTTCGAAATCTTTGATAAATTTAGATCAGCAATAAAGCAGGAAACATTATCCCACAATCCCCAAAATTTCGAGTTTTCAGTTATTATCACAACAACAACTGTTAACAGTGGACCCGAGACCATCAGTTTGTAACTCGAGACCATCAGATTTCGACTCGAGACCACAAGGTCTCGACTCGAAATCATAAGGGTCATCAAATCTTTACAACTCGAGACATAGGTCTCGACTCGAGACCACTGAGTTTTCGACTAAAGGCTTCAATCTTCACCACTCGAGACCATGGTTGCGACTCGAGATCTCATTATGGAGTCGAGATCTCATAAAACATAGTAGTCGAGACCATGATTACGACTCGAGACACTGAGATTGTGACTCGAGACCAAGGTTGCGACTCGAGACCTCATAACTGACTCGAGACCTCACTCGAAACCTCATTATTTTAGGCTGTTTAATGTGAACTAAAATTTAGCTCGAGACCTGACTCGATCCGCGCTAACAGGTGGTTTGCTATTAAATACTTGGTTTTGCAAACACTTAATTACATAATCAGAATCAGATAACTTTTTACAAAACCAAAATAGCTTAACTTGAATGAGCTTCTGATGTATCATTTCTGGCTAAAGCTGATTTAATACATCTATTTATTGTTCAAGTATTATAAAAGCTATCTTGAGTATGCATTACAAATGCGAAATGTCTTAATTTCTGGCCAAAGCTGATTTTAATTCATTTATGTCTAGCATGCTTGACAAGAGCATAACTAAAGTGATTGTCTCATTTCTGGCCAAAGCTGATTTGTCACGATTACTTTGCACACATACTTAAATGATTACACTTCTGGCCAAAGCTGATTTGTCTTCGTTTAAATAGAATTTTATCTACGTCTATTATTTTGATGTTAGTAATAGACAATATCACAGCTTCATAATTAAAATGGTCATTATTTATGTCTGCCTTAGTATAACATGCCCTTAGATCACATTATGACTTCTTTCTTAGTATCATTACTTGCTCATCTTATTTCCACTATCAGCACCCAATTGCGGGATTCCACCTTTGACTGGTGATAACTTTGCTGAATGGAAGGATGCCCTCATGCTTACACTTGGATTACTAGACTTCGATTATGCTCTTAGAGAGAATAAGCCAGCGGACCTTACCACTCAAAGTACTGCTGCTGAGCAGATAGTTCATGAAAAATGGACTAGGTGTAACTGCATGTCTCTCATGTTCATGAAGCAGTCCATACACAATGCAATTAGAGGAGCTATTCCTGATTCTGAGGATGCGAAAACCAATCTGGCTTCTGTGGAGGCACAATTTAAGGGAACATCAAAAGCACACGCTAGCACTCTTATCCTCAAGCTGGTGACAACTAAGTATGATGGGAGGAGTGGCATTCGCGAGCACATCATGATGATGCATGACATGGCCAATAAGCTGAAAGGGCTAGAGATGGAAATCAATGATGGTTTTCTTGTTCACTCCATCATCACTTCGCTTCCTTCGTCCTATGAAGCATTCAAGATCAATTACAACACTGTCACACCCCGACTTTCCACGTGTCACCGGTGGGCCCGGTGGGGAGTATCGCGACGTGGTTGGCAACATGATAGTCAAACAACACAATATATAAATTCACAGCGGAAGCAAAAGATAATTTATATTACAATCCGAATATAAAGTAATATCCAGTATTACAACGGAAAGTAAAGGATCCACAGGCGGATCTTAAAACATATCATTTGTTCAACAGACTTTAGACGCCTAGAACTTGCAAGATTCCTTATTAACGTCCTGAGCCGCTTCCAGCCTATACGTACTTGTACCTGTCACTTAGACTTTTGAAAATACGTCAGTTTTCACTGGTAAATACACTCAACCGACTCATTTGAAAAGAGTTTAATAAAATTGATTTGAATGCACCAGGCACAAAATAATTTAACACATTGATTAAAATGCACAGAGGCAAAATTAATCTTTTTATGCTTTGGGATAAACTATATCTCATGTTATCAGTTTTACATAACTTGCTCTACATACGGGGCCCGAATCTATGCCGGTTCATGATTAACCGACACACCACTATTCCCATATTGGGAATCCCTTATTGGGTACGATTATTATTCCCTTATTGGGAATCCCATATTGGGTATAATTATTATTTAGCATATAGCATCTGTCAGGTGTATGCCTACACCCCGTGCTTAAGTCGTGGCCATTGCAATTTAATGAGTCAAGGATATCCAGGACACGGTCGCATTAATCCCCAATGTTTCAGTCAAGCAATACGATTTAAAACAGGTTATTTGGATTTCCCAACTCATTGGTCTTTGAATCCCATACCTGACCATGCGGTATTTATTTTACCGTATCCCAAGCCCGTAATAGGGAAAATTAGTTAAGAGTATTTACCTGAGCTAGCTCCTGTCTTAAATAGCAAGAATTAATAACTCAGCCGTATTCACTTAAGTAAGCGTAGGTACAATTTACCGGAAGGCTCTAGTCTGGAATGATTGTATAAATAACTTATTAGAATGCTAACGGGTCTTTAATTAGCCTAAGCTTAGACCGGTTAGTCTTACCGAAAGATACTGTTCAAACGCATGATTGAGCGAAGACCGGATAGAATGTGATTTAGACCCGACAAGTACAGAGACTTGTTTAATATGGGTATATTATACACATTCTGGATTTTGAGATAAAACCGATAAGGTTTGACCCGTTTCGGCTAATTTATGTAAACTAGTTACATAAACCGAACCGAACGCGTATAAGCGTAATGGGTATCCGTAAGAGCCATATACAGGTTTCCTAAGTTAATATGCTTCAAATATGTTGTGACATCAGTAGGATGTCTTTCATTATGCCCCGAACTAGTTTAAACACAAACTATGCCCCGTAGGGGTAGTTTGGTCATTTTAAAGTTTGTAAAGGAGTTTAAATGTTTAACTGAGTTACAGGTCTGATGTAAACAGTAAACATACTCAATTTGATGATTTATATCAGTAGGCTAAAGCATATATGTGAATTTTATCATCTTTAACCAAACTATGCCCCGTAGGGGTATTTTGGTAATTTCACATAAGACGAAAAGCTCAAAAACGAAGTCTGAGTTAATCAACCTTTGCTTACTGTTAAAATATCATAATTTGCCTCATATATCAGTAGGTATCAACCCGGGTATGTCCAATATGATTTGAAGACATGCTATGCGTTAAAAACGCTAATTATGGCGATTAAAGGCCATTTCCGGGTTAAATACTTAAATCTGATATTTTTATATTTCCAAAAGGCTTAAAATAATTTATTTAACATATGTGATCAGTAGAAAAAGGTTTGGAGTCGTTTAGATATGTAAAACTCATTTTATGGCCCGTAAGGGCAAAACCGACATTTACCGAGTTAAGCCTACGACTATGAGTTATGCTCAGCCTAAAATTTATTAAAAATCTTTAAAAATCCCAAAATAATATATTACATCAGTGGGTATTAATTTTGATACCAAAAAGTAGGCTTAACTAGGCTATACGCTAATTACGCCATTTTAAGGCAATAAGGGCATAATGGTCAACATATGAGCAATTAACGGAAACGCGTAAACGAATGGGTCAGTCAATGAACCAACCACAGAGGGTTATGCTAACATGTAGCCTGGTCCTAAGGAAGCTCTAAGGAATTTCCAAAACATACCTAAACGGGTCAGAACTGAAAGTCAAAGTGAAAGTCAAACTATGTGACTTTCGGTTCCGAACCGGGTCTAAACAGGAAATAGTCGGGTTGAACATGTTTGGACATGTTCTTACACTTATTACTAAGTTATAACAATGATCAAACAGGTTATATATGTTCTAGATAGCTAAATATGCATAAATGACATTTTAAGCATCCTGTTGACTTTTTAATCATATGTTTGACCCGACATTTGACCTGGTTAGGGTGGTGATCGGGGGAAACCCTTTTGAGGTTTTATTACCCACATAAATACCAACCTATAACTACTTTTAATTCAAGATATGACTGAGCCATTATAGACTAATCTCGAAGTCAAACCGTAATTACGACGGTTTGACTTTTAGCTAATTAACCTAGCTAAACTCAATTAGAGAAGGAAAAGAATACTTACTGAAGTCCTATGCACGAAATGTGATCACCAGGAAGCAAGCTTGAGCTCCAGAATGATCCAAGAGTGCAGGAGAAGTTGTGAGGAAAGTTTATGAACTTGAAGCCCTTTTATAGTGATTTCATTCACCATAATTTATTGACAACTGAGTCTAGAGCTGACCACAATCATCCAACAAGTGTCCTAGTGCTCTAGGATAGTTTAGGTGTCTTCTAATAGTGAAACAACCAGTTAGATCGGTTAGTAACGCGAACAACCGGCTGCAGAAGGTTTTCTGATGCTGGGCACCTGCTAGCGCACCGTTACGCTACAATTGTAGCGGTGCGCTAGCCCACAACTTCTGGCCGCTGTTGACTGGTAGCGCACCGTTACGCTATCTTTGTAGCGGTGCGCTAGCCCTCTTCTGGGGCAAATTTGTTGTTGTTTCTTGGTGATTCGAAAAGGCAATCCACTTGCACGAGTTTGGGGCCTCAATTATCAACTAGGGACCTTCAAGAAGTGTCTTATACTGTAACATACCCTACCATTTGAAGTTGTTTCATTTGAATATGTATACAAGACCCGAAAATGAAGGTTTACCATTTCTTTTCTTCGTAGGAGTCCACCATATCAAATCATGAATCATTCAATGTTATAATTCACTGAACTTGAACATATACTAAATGTTTTTAACATGTTTGAGTCTTGGGATTTTCTACGAGGTCGTTCAGAGGTGCAAAAGTTAACACGGCGACACTTTTAAATCCTGTCAAACATTTTTATTAAATCCGGGTTTACAACGCGTTTTGTCTTACATGACACGTGTCGTTTTATTATTGAACCCGAAATTTTCGAGGTGTTACATCCTCACCCCCTTAAAATAAATCTCGACCCGAGATTTACTGAAACAAGTAAAGGTACTTTTCTCTCATCGTGGATTCAACTTCCCACATGAATTCGGGACCTCTACGGGCATCCCATTTGACCTTTACAATAGGTACATGCTTCCTTTTGGAGCTTCTTAACCCGTCGATCCTCAATACAAGTACATTAGGTAAACCCTATTGCAAGTTCTGTAAGAAAGCAGGACATAAGCAAAAGGAATGCCCTGACTTCAAGGAGTGGCTGGCTAAGAAAGATAACGATTTTTTCATGATACTTGAGTCCTTTAATTTAAATATTCCTGCTAATTCTTGGTGGTTTGATTCTGGTTCTATGGTTCATGTAACCAACTCTACTCAGGGATTCCTTTCAATCCGGAAGCTGGGAAGAAACCAAAGAACACTTAAAGTTGGGGATGATCGGGAATTAGAAGTGAAGGCCATAGGAACATTACAATTATTTTTGAAAACTGTTTTATGCATTAAACTTTATGATACCTTATATGTTCCTGAGGTAACTCAGAACCTTGTATTAGGACCAAAGTTAAACTTGGACGGTTTTGTTGTTTTCCATGGTCATCGCAAACTCTCTATTCTCTATGATTCCGTTGTTTATGGTACTGGCATTCTGGATGGTGGTCTCTATAGATTAGAACTAGATGATAATTTTTCCAAATCTTTGTTGTCATATAATATTAATGAATCACTCACAAAGATGAAACAGATTTGAGACTTAGAGACTTCATCTATGTTGTGGCATCAACGTTTAGGCCATATCTCAAGAGAACGATTAAATAGTCTCGTAAAGGATGAAGTCTTACCTACTCTCGATTTCACTGATTTTGGAACATGTGTCAAATGTCTTAAAGGCAAAATGACATTAGCGAATAAGAAAGGTGCCACTAGGAGCTCTAATTTGTTAGAACTCATTCACACTGACATTAGTGGTCCCTACCAAATCGCTGGCATAACAGGACATACTTCTTTTATCACTTTCATTGATGATTATTCTCGTTACATGTACTTGTATCTCATTAAGGAAAAATTTGAGTCTCTTACAACTTTTAAAGATTATAAAGCTGAAGTTGAAAAGCAATTAGATCGTCAGATTAAAGTTGTGAGATCAGATAGAGGCGGTGAATATTATGGAAGACATACTGATGTGGGTCAAGCTCCTGGTCCATTTTATGAGTTTTGTAAGGGCCAGGGGATTGTGAACCAATACACCATGTCTGGACTGAAGCACAGTATGTTAGCCAACACTAATTTACCATTATTCCTCTGGACTGAAGCGTTAAAAGCAGCTGTTCATATACTCAATAGAGTCCCTTCTAAGTCTGTCCCTAAAACTCCTTATGAACTTTGGACAGGAAGGAAACCGAGTCTTAAATATATGAAAGTATGGGGCTACATTCCTGAAGCAAAACTCTATAATTCTTTCCTAAGGAAACTTGACCCTAAAATAGTTACCTGCTTCTTTATCGGGTATCCTGATCATTCGAAGGGTTATCGTTTCTATTGTCCTTCCCATGTCACCTGTATTGTTGAAACCAAGCGTGCTGCGTTCCTGGAGGATTTCAAGGTCAGTGGGAGCAGTACCGACCCTTACAAAGAATTGCAAGAAGTACAAGACGCGGGGGGGAGAGACTCATCGCTTACCATTACTCCTTTACTCCTCTTGTACCCAATGCAACAACTACACCTGAAGCTACTGCACCAACTTCATCTCCACAATCAGAACCCATTATACCTCATAACAAAGGCACATCAAACGCTCAAAACCAAGACAACGCTGAACCCGATAATCAACTCAGGAGGTCATCTAGGCAAAGACGGCCTACTAATTGGGATGATTATGTTACCTACCTGACTGAAATGGATGCTGGAAAGCTCAATGATCCTATCTCTTATAATGAAGCCATTAGCAGTGATCAGTCTTCTAAATGGAACAAAGCAATGATTGATGAGCTTGAATCCATGAAGAAAAATGACGTTTGGGATTTGGTCGAATTACCCAACGGTGTTAAACCTGTAGGATGTAAATGGGTGTTCAAAACAAAATTGGATCCGAATGGGAACGTTGAACGCTACAAAGCGAGATTGGTTGCAAAGGGCTACACTCAGAAAGAGGGAATTGATTATCAAGAGACGTTTTCACCTGTCTCTCGTAAAGATTCATTAAGGATCGTTATGGCCCTAGTAGCTCATTTTGATTTAGAGCTGCATCAGATGGACGTCAAAACTGTTTTCCTTAACGAAGACTTAGACGAAGATGTTTACATGAAACAACCTGAAGGTTTAAACCTGAAGGTCAGGAGCATCTAGTCTGTAAGTTGAAGAAATCCATTTATGGGTTAAAACAAGCATCACGTCAATGGTACCTCAAGTGTGATGAAGTCATGAAGAGACAAGGTTTTATGAAGAATCAAGTGGATCAATGCACCTACCTCAAGATGAGTGGGAGTAGCTTTACTATATTTGTCCTTTATGTAGATGATATTCTATTGGCAAGTAATAGTTTAGACATGTTGCATGAGTCGAAGCGATTACTCTCGCATAACTTCAACATGAAGGATCTCGGAGATGCTTCTTACGTCATTGGCATCGAAATTCACCGAGATAGACACAAAGGGATCTTAGGATTGTCTCAGAAGACTTACATAGATCGTGTCCTTACACGTTACAACATGCAACAGTGCAAACCCTCAGTCGCTCCAGTAGTTAAGGGAGATGTTTTCGGTTCATTCCAGTGTCCGACAACAGAGGTTGAAAAGGAGCAAATGAGCCAGATACCTTACGCGTCAGTAATCGGGAGCCTGATGTATGCTCAAGTCTGTACTCGCCCAGATATCGCTTATATTGCTGGAATGCTAGGCCGTTATCAGACTAATCCTGGCCTAGATCACTGGAAAGCAGCTAAGAAGGTCCTTAGATATCTGCAAGGGATGAAAGACTATAAACTGACTTACAAAATAAGTGATCACTTAGAAGTGGTAGGTTATTCTGATTCTGACTTTGCCAAATGCAAAGATGACAAGAAATCCAATTCAGGCTACATCTTTATGTTAGCAGGCGGACCTATCTCATGGAAGAGTCATAAACAACAGTTAACCACAACTTCCACAATGATGGCAGAATACATTGCTGTTTACAACGCAACCTGTCATGGAATGTTGCTTAGAAATCTGATCACTGGACTCAAAATCGTTAATTCCATTTCTAGACCATTGAAGCTTTACTGTGATAACTCAGCAGCCGTTAGTTTCTCGAACAGTAACAGTTCGACTGGAGCTGGCTTATATCTCGATACAAAATATTTGTTCGTACGTGAACGAGTTGAGGAAAATAATCTTTGTATTGAGTATATTAGTACTAAAGATATGCTTGCGGATCAGATGACTAAAGGTCTCCCACCTAAAGTTTTCGAAGAACATGTATCGAATATGGGACTCACTAAAGACCTTATTTAATGGCATATTGTACTAGCTTATGTTTTAATTAATAAAATTTCCTCAGTTTGATTTTGTATGTCTCTAACATATGTTCTGCCGGTGTAATGACATATAGACAAATATAAATACAAATCAGACGCTAAAGGGCTTATGCGTATTTTGATCATAACTGTTAGGTTTTAAATTGAGGCTATAGTATGATTAATGGGGGTCCTGAGTCGAATGATGATTCAACGGCTGTATTTCTCTGTTATAGTCATGGTTGTAAAACAAGGTCTCCAAGTCCGAGTACTCCCCGAGTAGTCGCTACAAGGTAGGTTGCCGAGGCGACTTTCTTCAACTCCGACTAATTACTCGGAATCGATCAAATGCGGTCAACATTGGCCAAAATTGGATCTAGTAGGTCAACTCGGGCCGAGTTTGACTTAAAATAAACTAAAACATAATTTCTATGCCTATCATATTAAAGAATGAATATCAATTTCACGTATTTTGTTATAAATATTAGTAAATTTATGTTATTTGACATATATTTAATATCCGAAAACTAATTTCTTTATAATTTGGCATCCTCGAGTACTCTCCGCCTAGACCGAGTACTCTCAACTCCCCGGTCTACCGACTAGGGAGCGCCTAGCGACTTTTACAACCATGGTTATAGTTCTTGGTTTAAGGCTAAAATGAGTGTTAACTCCTGGCCAGACTCATCTAATACTCATGATAAATGATTACTCGGCTAAGTGGGAGAATGTGAGATTAAATATATTAATATTATAATATTTAATCTTGTAGCCATTATAATCATTTATATTATATAGATCAAAATATATTAATAACCTATTAATAATTAGTTGGTAATTGTTGATGGATCATATTACCCTTATTAACTAATTAGGTTTCCTCTTGGGTGTATATATAAGGAGTTTATTAGAGAGTTTAAGGGTTGGACAATTAGACAATTACACAACCCTCATAACATCATTCTCGGCTCTCTCTCCATAACCGAAACCATCCCTTGTTTCGGTTTCATCACCATCATAACGTTACACCCTAAGGAGGAACCAGATCATCCTGACAAGTATGTCAAACTCAATGGTTGCATCTCTGATTGGATTCTCTGCTGGCCTGTCTGCTATAACAGGTATGTTATTCATGTTTTCCATTATCTTTAAACAGAACTGATCAACAGCTTGTAGAGTATTGTCTAACATCCGTATCACTTAAGGTTCAGGTGTACCATTCACGGAACATGCATAATAGACGTACCTCTTGAAGATACCACCGGGTTTCACATCAACTCAATTATCACGCGCATAACAAGCTACTAGATCCAACTTGTGATGTGATTAGTGGTATTTTGATACATTATTTTTATCAACTTATTGATATAATATATTTGTATTTCCTTTTCAAATATGCAACAACCATTTAGTGCTAATTATGCTTTGTTCATAATATTTTTCATTCTTACGACTAAAATCGCACGACGTGCCTCATTATAGCACACACTCCTTTCTCGATACTAAGAGGCTGTTACATGGTCATTT
>JARYGA010060586.1:0-48864 GCA_030545235.1 Helianthus tuberosus
AAAAAATGTGTTGATGATGAAGCAAAAGAAAATAAACAAACAAGTTCATCAAAAATAACTTTGTTTGAATAATAGCTTCATCAAAATAAAAAGTTACAAAAATAGAAAATCCTACGAAAAACGACACTTGTTACGCTTTTTCACCCTTTTTCTACTAACCACTAACCCAACCACCTACCTTTAAACCAAGCCTAACCCTTCACCCACAAAGTCTTCTTGATATTTACAAAGGTATAAAAGTTAAAAAGGAGGAGGATTGATTGCTTGGCAAGCCTATGGTAGGAATAAGTTCCATGCCGCTCTCGAGTGATTCACTAAAAAATACACCTTCGGCCGAGTGTGAGTGATTTCTCCCGTGAGGTATGTGAACTTGTATATGAATGGAATTTTAAAAAGGCATGTTATGCCTAAATAAGTAATTTCTCCTATGAAACGTTCTAAACAAATCATAACGAATAGGATTGTAAATAGATAAAAATAAAACCCAAAAAGATCTTGGATTCCCAACACTCTATGACAAGCCCAAAACCTTCTCTTCTACCCATTCCATTTGGGAGTGTAAGCCACATATTAAAGAGTTTTGCTTGAGGACAAGCAAAAGTTCAAGTGTGGGGGTATTTGATGTGTGTAAAATGCAACATATAAATTACATCAAATGAGGCATAAAACTAACCCTTTTTAAGTACTAATGTTGGAAAAAGAGTGTTTTTGTCTTCCTTTTGTATTTTCAGGATTAAATGAGCTCAAATTCACAAAAGAAGCAAAAAGACAGCTAAATCTAACATAAATACAAGAAAAGGAACATGAGTGGACTGCCCGACCCCTCAACGGCATCTTCCCAAGCAAAATAGAGAAGGCAGAAGACTGAACACGCCCCGTGCTCAGCCAGCACGGGGCCGTACCCAAGAAGCAGCAGAAAAGACAAACCTATAGAAGCTTCTATTGCCCACCACGGGCCGTGTCCAGTGAACACGGGGGCGTGGCGAAAGTACAGCAGGCGCATTAATTGTAATTGCGAATTACAATTAATGAAGAGAGAGAGTGTCAGACAGGCACGGGGGCGTGTCCAGCGGACACGGGGCCGTGCCCAGCCTTCTGTTCAGTCTATAAATAGGAGTGCTTGGTTTCATTTCAACTCATCCCTTGGCACACCACCTCTCTCACACTTCACCCACCACCCACCACCACCATAACACCATCATCCACCACCATCATCCATTGTCCATCATAGAGTGTGTGAGTCGTCTCGGGATCCAAGATTGATCGTAAGAGTTCTTGACAATCAAGGCCATGTTTGCCTAAGTCTCTTACATCACTTGGTGAAGACAAAGTGTCTAGTATAATACTTTTTATTTCTAATCTTTTGCACTTTTTATTTGGTTTTGTTTTAATGACTTTAATAACTAGTTACTTATGTTGAAGGTGATCTTTCCTTATCGTTTGTCCGTGGTGTCTTGGCATTATTTTACTGTCTATATAAAATAAAAGATTTTCACCATTCATATCTCCACGGTCTATATGGAGGTATGTTGGCTACCTGGTCGGGGGTTAAGGGAACGGTTTGGTAAAGGTCTTGCCATTGTTCAGCGTTTAGAGGTCCTGCAATGGACCTGGGTCAAATTTAGTAGGACCTCCTTCAATGCTTCACGGTATTGGATGGCGGGGGTCCAAACTCTTTGATCCCCTCATATGTTAACTACTATTAATACTATAACCCGGCTATTTAGGACTGTATCCCTGCTGACTCAGACTACTTAGCCGAGGGTAACGTCACCGCCAAAAGCGGGGCCTACCATAATTTGCATTAATAACTTAATTAATTATCTTCCAATAATCCACCATTTTAGGATTGTATCCTTGCTGACTCAAACTACTGGGGTGAGGGTAACGTCACCTTCAAAAGAGGGGCCTACTACAATAACTAAGATAAACTCTTAATTATGTGCAAAAGTGCGGAAATAATCAAAGGTTATACTAGATACGAGTCGGAACCAAGTGATTCATCTTGTCTATCTGTTTTTTCTTTTATTTTTATTTTCAGCATTTTAGTTAGTTTTTATTTTTCTTAGTTTAAAACATTTTTCTAAACTTTTTATTTTGATTAGACGTTGAGGATAAACCGGTACTAAAAGCTCTTGTGTCCTTGGACGACCTCGGTATCTTGCCAACACTATACTACGCTCACGATGGGTGCACTTGCCCATATGTGTGTTTAGTGTTAGTAAAATATCGTGTTTTATAAATTTAAAACTTGGCTAAAAATAAGTGTTAAAGGGGCTTAAAATATACACCTAATATATATAACACTTCACACCCATCAAACATCCGAACTGCATATTGCCTGACATACACTTAGAATACCCATGGAATACTTACTTATGATGCATATGATCCATTTTTATTAGGTCCATTTGAAACAATTTAAACAATGCATCAAAACAACTAGAAAAGCAATTAGTAAACTAGTATTCTGACGAAATGCAGGATCCGCAGAAACCATCTAAACAACATCTTTAGGACCCAGACGAAAGTCCAACATCTAATATACATTAAACCCTAACTAGGAATGCAAGGGTTTGATTTAAAACCTTCCCGAAGTCCGATAACACTAAAAACTGCCCGAAAAGCACTAAAAGCGACAATTTCAACACTTTTCCGCAGAAATTCTGCAGAAATCAGCCTTTTAATCTTTTTGCAATATATTAAAGTGTTGTTTAACATAAAATTCATATGAGGATACCTTCGGGTATCATCCGAACCAATAACTACATCAATTCACACAACTTATACAAGCTTAGCGTTCAAATAACGACTAACGGAAACAACGCCAAACGAATATCCGAAAGATATCGGATCTTTTTTTAGTGACCATCTAATGTTATTTGGATCATTTTGGTCTAGTAATGGTCACTAAACACCTTCTAAACACTTAAAAACTTAAACATCAAAGCATTTCCTAATAAAGTCTCTAAATAAACTAACACTTTTTTTACTAGAGAAAACAAGTTGCAAGCATGTGGGAACCCCCCCCCCCCCCCCAAGTGGTTTCTACAAATATCTTAGATATTTGCTAGTGTTTTGCAAGTGGACCAAGTGGTAAAAGATTATAACACTTAGTTACCAAGATTTACTAAGCACTTTCATTCATTTTTCACCTCACTTTACACACACATAAGAAAACCTCTCAACTATCATCTTTTTGGCCAAGAACACCCCAAAACCAACTTCATTTTCAAGCCACTTTCTTGATGATCAAGATGCATTATCATAGGACTTGAGAAGATCTAAGGCATTTGCAAGTAGAAGCAAGCATTTTCATCCATTCAAGAAGCTTTCAACCATCAAGATCATCATCTTCTTTGCTTTTTATTTTCATCAAGATCATCCCTAGCCACAAGAGCTAGAAGTGAGCATTCTAATCTTTTTTCCATATTTTTTTATGAATATATATCTTATGAACAAGTTATTAATAAAAGATTCATGCAAGAATATATGAAAACACCAAAAAGCAAACTAAAAATCATGATATAAAAGTTTGTTTATGTTGTGATTTAAGGATTATTACTTGCGTATTTGATCTAATTTTGATGATTAGCATATGAATAACTTGTTAGATGATGTTTAAAAACATAATCTAACAAGTGTACATGAAAATGTTTAAGGGTTTTGTTAACCATAAATGTTTGAATGGATGATCACAATCTTTGATTTTGTTAAAGTATATAAGGTTTTTCACTAAAAACAATACTTTTACAAAGTTTTAAAAAGAAGCATACAAGATGGGTTTTTGTAAAAAGTTTAACAAAACTAGAAGTAAAGTATGATTTTTGAACTAGTGAACATATGTTATGATCATACCAAAACCCCTACATGTTATTGATTTCATCTTGTTAAGATTTTAATATAAATCCCATATGTTTTTATTAAGAATAATATG
Organism: Helianthus tuberosus; assembly: GCA_030545235.1. Taxonomy (NCBI): domain Eukaryota; kingdom Viridiplantae; phylum Streptophyta; class Magnoliopsida; order Asterales; family Asteraceae; genus Helianthus; species Helianthus tuberosus. Next base: position 3,938 of record JARYGA010060586.1, read on the forward strand.
AGAAGATTGTTGGTGATTTTTATAAGAAAAAGATATGTTTTTATAAACATGGCAAAGTATATATTTCCAAGGAAATATGGCCATTTTTCTTAAAAATCATAAGTTATAAAAACTATTATTTTTGACAAAATCTTTATTAGCTTAAAAAGATTTAAGAGAATAGTTTTTATAAAAGCAAAAACTAGTTATAAATATATATTTTTGAGAAAATATATATTTAGTTATCTTAACAACTTATGTGCTAAGTGTTATTTGTTTGTATTAGTTATATGTATGATAACTAGGAACTTGAATACAATGGTACAAATAAACACAATGTACATTTCAACTAAAGTCTTACAAGACTACATGTAAATACGGCTTAAAAACAACTTATGGACGTTCCGAGCCTTCGGACACAACTTATGGACAAATCAGACTTACGGACAAATATAAGGACTATATATATATTACGGACTGTAATATACCATATATCGACGACTTGGTAAAAACAACATTTTCTAAAACCAAAGAAGTAAACATATATTTTCTACAATATACAGAATATATTACTTATGGTTTATATTAAAAAGGTATTGATTTTGAAATATATAAACAGACATATATATTTCTTACCATCTAAAATATATTGTTTTAGTAAAAGACTAAAAATATATTTTTAGAACTAATCTTAAAAATAGATTATTTTTAAGATATTTTCTATACCTTTTACCAAGTATAACATATATATTTTTATGAAATATATCTTAGAATATATAAGTATATATATATGTTCTAAGAATACAAGATCACATATAACAAACACGCGGACATACGTATTCCTATACGTGCAACGATATGCACATTCACAACACCTAACACTTGGTGAAAACACATTTATACAACTACGATACAACTCACGATACAAGAATATATATATTTGGCGAAGTATATATATATATACTAAACAGTTAGCAGTTAATACATCTAAGACACAGTTCAACCAATAACAAAGACATACAAGTCTTAACACATGTTCAATATAAAAGACTTGTACTCAAGTCATTACAAAGACCGAAGTGTCTAACAAATATAGAACATTTGTAGGTCGTGACACTATTCAGGACGACCGCACGTGAGATCACAGTTACTTACTATCCACGGACGCAATTATGTGAGTTCATGTCCCCTATTCATTTTAAATGCTTTACAACTTTACAACTATCGGGGAAAATACATGTTCAATTGTATGTTAAGTCATGGAATGAAACACCTTAGATCATGTACGAATAGGGTTATACAACGAAGCACCATTAATTCTGTTTGGACCTAGGTACAAGGGGTTAGATCTAATGGGTTTTGGCGAGCCCCACTCTTGGTCGTGGACCCATACAGAAGAGTACGTTTGTGTCCCAGTCGATAGTAGTCGGCACAAAATCGTCTAGGTTTGGATTGCTTCCTATTTTCGTCACACATATTAATGTCCTTGCGAAACATTAGTGATCAACGATTTCATTGACGCTTTACATACTACATCTTTACATACTGGCTTTCATCTTATACAACTCACATTTTACGGATACATTTTATACAACTCACATTTTACAGATACATTTTATACAACTCACATTTTTCAGATACATTTTATACAACTCACATTTTACAGATACATCTTATACAACTAAACTGCATGAACTCGCCAACTTTTGTTGATGTTTTCAACTTAACATGTATTTCAGGGAATTAGTGGACCATGCAGATAGTTCAGACAAGAAAGCAGTTATCAAGACTCCATGCCACCATTTGAAGGGTTTGCCCATTATATACCGCCTATTTGCGGTGATATAGTGGTCAAAGCCTTAACATTTTAGAACGTACATTTTGATGTATGAAGCTATGACAACTTATTTGCATTTGATGGTTTGTAATCCGTACAATTAACGTATGTTGTGTTCTTTTGAAACAATTATGGCAATGGCATTGGAGCATGTTTTATTCATTTAGTATGTTCACTTATATTGTAATGCAATGAGAACCGATCAGATCACACCTCGTGCTTCCGCTACGAGCGGGTGTGACAGGTTAGTATCAGAGCATCGATTGTAGTGAACCAGGATTCTTTCTCGAGTCTAAGTCTACAATCATTGGGGATCTCTCATGAAAACCTCTTGTTCATGTTGAACAGAATATAAATAAAATTGGACCGGTCAAAAGGTTTTCATTACATAAACATTTTTCAAGGTCCACTACAACAAAAATTCATTTCACATAAATCAAGCGAGGACATTTCCATGGGTGAAGTGTATGAGAAATAGACACATTACATTAACAAACTATGTGCCTACAACACATTACATTATCATTTTACACATTATAAACTATTTACAAGTTCAGTTTATACAAGATAGAAATCCTTGTTTGATAGGATTTTACATGATTATATATATAGGTTATTCATATATGTGTTGTACGAAATATTTGGCAAGAACGAAATGCCTTCAACTTCGAATTCCATTGTCATCCTTGACACACATAACATGGTTAAGACATGACATCTTTTACACAAGACATAATTCTCTATTTCAAAACATAACATGTTTTATACAATACATCTTCCATGAGAATATCGATATCACGTCTATTGCGGAGCTTATGGCGAACGTGGTTCCTAAGTGAGACCATAAAGCATTGATCCCGTGGAAGATGGTTGCTTTCTCGCGGATGCTGAGATGCCTGACTTCAGTAGTGACGATGAGGTGGATGTGGTAGCCTTGGATAACAACTCCATTAGTGGGACGAGGTCCCTGTGACTCATACAAATCGTGATTGACGACACTCTTGTCCAGACAAGGAAGATGAAGTACTCATCTTGAAGGCATCCCTCCAGTTGTTATTTTTACAAATTCTCTCTATTTTTATTTCATCTAACGCAGTGCCATTCCGCGAGTGAACTATCATTACAAAGGACTAATGACAAAGGACATTGACACATGAACTATCATGAAGTTCCCTCCTGTGTTAAACATAGACAGTAGTGCCCCCTCATTGACAGATCGTCTGTCTTGACCGAGAGAATGCTAGGGTGACCATGTAAGGCCATTTATTATTACGGGGGCCCACGTAATAACAACTTGTAGTGCATGGGAATTCTGGTGGACTCTGCGGGCAAAGCTAGTGATCACTATCCATTCAAAATTCTTAAGTTGTTCAAGTCTCTATCCAGTAGAACACTAACCGAGATGGTTACTATAACACCCTACAATACAATATAGGAAGACGATACGTATTGTTCACACCTAACATTCGATCTACAACACGAGTTGTTCGAGACTAGTCATCTAAACAAACAAAACCTGTTAACCACTCATGGAGGATCTTTCCTCAACATTCTAGAATTCTTGTACATGAGTTGGTTCTTTGGTGTCTATGACACCTTATCTTATTTATTGGAAATGAATACAATAAATTCCGTTATTTTGACATTTGTCTTATCGCAAGGGATAGTATGGCATGAGCCATGCTACAACCCCCTCATTGCATTTTATTCGACATCTATGAAGATCTTAATGATCGTGTTGGAGCTCGTGAAGCTCAAGCACTATTACCATATTCGTCACATGGGCAAGTACGACAAAGGAATCTCTCTACTTCGGATGATCAAAGCCTATGTAGTATGGAATGCATACTATATGGATGGAGGCCACTGGTTGGTTTCCCCTCCTCAACGAATTATTTTGTTTTCCACTTAGACATATGACCAATACACGCAAGAGGCACTATGCATTTAGTTGCGGTTATCCACATTATCACCTATTCAAACATGTATGAACAATACGATCTTGAGGTTTCCATGACCGATTGCAACCTTCATTCTTGGGCGCATGATAGACTATATTATCCAAATATATGTCTAGATTCTTTTAATAGTGCGTATTAAAAAGATCATGGTGCCAAAAGGAAGGTTTACACCCAAAAAGGATTAACAAATCAGCATCTTACTGATCAAGTCGAACAAGAGTTCTTGTGGAACAACACGAGGGTGCAGAAATTACACAACATGAGGATTATCGAGACGACACTAGTGACGGTACTGGTGCTACTATTAGCTCAAGTGGTTCAAATCCCGATGGATCGGGAACGAGTGGCAATGCCACACAATAAGATGCGACAGCACAAGGTTTTTAGTCTAAGGCCTTTCCGGACTGTAAGCCACAAGACCTCGTTAATACGAGAGGTGTGGTAGGTTCTGTCCGCCAAATAAAGACAATGAAGTTAGTTAGTCATACTAGGAAACGTATTCCTGAGTAGACAATTAGATACATAGAGAGTCTCCTGCTGAACGCAGCCTTAACTTGGGGGAATCTCCGAGTACAAACGCTAGGAAGTGATACAGTGAAGAGGTTGTCGGGGGAAGAACTCAAGGATCTTATACGAGAAGAGTATTGCTCGCTGATTTAAATTCAAAGGTTAGAAACAAAATTCTAGAACTCGATCATCATTAGAGCCAATGTTGTTGGTTACACTCGAGGCTTTCACGATCTCTCAAGGGTTGTTCCATACTGGGTAACACCCGAATTCAAACGCATTGCGCGTTAGATTTGGGATTTAGCCCCGGAGATCCGAGGCATGCCTACATCATCCCACCCTACCTCGATCACTTAAACAGCAGTTACCTGACATGTTTCTTAAAAATCAAAATCATGCATGTGAAATGAGTTTCAAGGCTTGTAACACCTCGTAAAATCATGACCAATGAAGAGTTGACACGTGTACTAAATCCTAATGAAGTCAAACGTTGACTATAAGGACTAATTTTGCGAAAAATCAAAAATTTTGAATGCGAAAGGACTGAAAGTGTCAACATGCTTAAACTAAGCCTCTGAATAACCTTAGACGTTATTCGTATTCACAGATAAGCCACTTGTTGATCGAGAGGAGCTGATTACGTAAATATTTGAAAGTTTGTAAGTTAGAGGGGTTTAAAGCGTCAACATGTTTAATTATACCTCTGAATGACCTTTTAACAAACCGAAGCATCGTGATGTTTGATAATACTCTCGAGAATACCTAATATGGATAATGTAGGGCTTTGACGCAGTAAAATGATAATGCGCGCAAATTTGCGCATTAGAGGGACCAGAAGCGTCAACGTCTAAAACTACACTTTAGGGTGATCTTTTAAAAGAACTGGAAACTCTGTTATGCTCAGTCATACCCCTGGATGTGCCTAATATGAGCCATTTAAGGGTTAGATGCCATAGAACGAAAATACGCATAAAGTTGTGCGACAAGGGACTAAAAGCGACAACAAGCGAAACTACGCATTTGAGAGGCCTTTTAATCAGACCAGAAACTAAGCAACGCTCGGCTGAACCCCTAAGCATGCCTAAGATTTACCGTTAAAGGTTCTCGTACCTTATACTAATAATACGCATGAATATACAAAGTATGTGCCAAAAATGTCAATTTTGAAAGTTCAGAATGAACTTAAAAGCTGCAGGGACCAAATCTGACAATCTTCCAAATTGTTGGAGCTGGGCTGGAGAGCCTCGCGGGCCGTGAAGCCCACTGGGCTGCCCTTCGCGGGCCGCTAGAACAGATCAGCAGCAGCAACAGATTTTATATTTGTTGTTTTGTGGTTTACTTGGTGCCCACACATAGTTCTAAACCATTTCCATCAATTCTATGGGTGTTAGCTATTTTTAAACAACTGGAAGAACACCTGTAATGATCTTATAACTCCTCTAAACACTTGGCAAAATCTGGTTTAATCTCTAAAACTATAAATAGGCTTGAAACCCATTTGAACAATTTGCACATTTCCTTTCATTCTTCCTATTTTCTCATATTGGGAATTTCTGAGATTATGGGAAGCACCCACTGAGTTTATTTCAGTCCCTAGGACCATATGTAAGTGTCCTTTCGTGACTAGTTCATTTTATTTGGCTTAAAAAGCCAAAAAGTCAAGCGTTTACGATAAACGCTTTGACTTTTAGTTAGACCGTAAACGGTCAAGCCATTGTTCGCAATGAACATGGCTACGTGATCGTAATTAGGTAGGTGTTAAACCCTCAAAAGGGAACCTCCTAAGAATCACGTTTGCTTGGTCAATTGACGAGTCAACGTAATATTGTTTTAAAAAGTCAACGGGTCAGTTTTTGAAATAATTACGATATGAGTTTAGAAATGTTCTAAATTACGTTTTATCACTTAAAAAACTTGGTAATAATTATTAAAACATGTGTAAACATGTTCGGCTCTTCGATTCCAGTTTTAGGGTCGATTCGCAACCGAAAGTCGCGAAGTTTGACTTCTGCGTTGACTTTCGATTATGAACCAAATTAGATTAATTTGCTACTGATTTTAGGTTTCATTATGATTGTAATATAATGTAGCATAACCCTATAAGGTTATATTACACGATCATACTAGAAATCCGAGTTTTTGCGCATGTTCCGTTATTATGCTCAGCTTTGACCATAATGCCCTTATGGTCTTAAGCATGCAAATAACTTAGTTACTGATATATAAACATGTCTAAATTATTTTGACATTATTTTCTGGTCTCAAATTAATGTTATGCAAGATATCGTAAAATTTAATTTTTTTTAATTAAATTACGCTTTCATGCATAAGTCACGTTTAAACATAAATTTTTACACCAAACTTATTACCTACTGTTATGATATCATTTTTAGGAATTTTTGGAACGTCGGGTCAGATTAGATACTGACCATATCTTTGAGTTCTTGTATAAATTCCATAATTGATGATAATGTCCTTTTTGCTAATAAAATGTGTTTTACATATGACTAACATGCCAAACCTTTTTCTACTGATTTAATATATAAAATAAAATATTTTAATCATTCAAGGCTGGTCAAAACCTCAAAATCACATAAACATCGCAAATATCGTCAATTATCGATTTTTACGCTAATTAGGTGTATAGTATGGTTTAAAACCATATTTAGCACCCAAGACTTGTTACCTACTGAAATAATAAATAATTTTTAATATTTTTACAGTAGGTATAAGTCATGAACTCAGACTTCTAATTTTGTCACTAAAGGCATATGTGAAATGACCAAAATACCATTTCGGAGCATAGTTTGGCCATAAATGGTAAACCACACATATGTATGATATCCTACTATTACAACATCATAAAATAAATATTTTTACAGAATGTTTTAGACCAGAACATCAGTTTGCTTTAAAACCTCTTTTATAAATCTTATAATGACCAAAATGCCCTTACGGGACTTACTTTGGTTTTAAAATCTTTTTGGGCATGTTTGCTGATATCCTACTGATATCACAACATATTTTAAGCATAATAACTTGTGGACTTGTATATGACTCATCCGGTCACCCGTTTATGCTTATACGCGTACAATGCGGTTTATGTGACTAGTTTACATAAATTAGCCAAAACGGGTCAAATCTTATCATTTAAACTTCAAATTCTAGGATGTATTTAGTTTACCCATATAATACAAGTCTTCATACTTGTCGGGTCTAAATTACATTCCAATCCGGTCATCGCTTAATCTAGCGTTTCGTACCGTAAACCTTTCTTTAAACTAACCGGTCTAAGTTTACAACTTAAATAAGACTCGTTAGTAATCTAATAGGTTAATAAAACCTTTGTTCCAGATTAGGAGCCCCGGTAAAAGCTACGTGCACTTGTTTGAGTAGATTATACGGCTGAGTATGCAAAACTTTCATTTTAAGCTCAGGTAAATACTTTTAACTTATTTTCCGTTATACGGGCTTGGGATACGGTAAAATATTACCGCTTGGTCGGGTGTAAAAACATTTAATCAAATATGGTTAAATGGAATAATCCCGTTTTAATCAGTGTTGCTTGATAACAATAAACATTGGGGGTTAATGACCGTGTCCTGGATATCCTCGGCTCATTTAAAATCGTAAATGGCCAAGACTTAAGCACGGGGTGTAGGCATCCACCTGACAGTTGCGTATGTAAAAGATATACCTACTTGTTGAGGATAACTCGCCGTGGGATTATATTAGTGGTGTGTCGATTAATCTTGTTCGGCTTTTATCCCGGCCCTAAATGTATGACAAACATGTGAATCTGATACAAGATTGTCGTTATATAATTGTCCCAAGTTATAAAAGAACATTTGTGCCCTGTGCATTTAAATCAATTTTCATAAATATTTTCAAAAGAGTCGGTTAATTGTATTTACCAGTGTAAACTGACGTATTTTCAAAAGACTAAGTGACAGGTACTATTCGTAATTGGCTGGAAGCTTCTGGGCGTTAAGTAGAGGATCTTGCAAATCCGTAGTGCCTTATGTCTGTTGAACATGTTGTGTATTTGATTTAGATCCGCCTGTGGATTTAATATTACAAGCTCGTATGTAATTATCATTTCAGTATTTTCTGACAATTGGATTTGTAATAATATTTTATATATTCCAAGACTTTCGCTGTGCTATAATCTGTGTTTGTTCGACTATGATGATATCAACTACGTCACGATACTCCCCGCCGGGCCCACCGGTAATATGTGGAAATATCGGGGTGTGACAGGTTGGTATCAGAGCCAACGTTTGAGTGAATTAAACACTAGCCTTTAGTATTTAATCTCAAATGACACAGTAGCATATTCCTTAGACTTTCTGAGTCTAGACTTAACATAGGAATGCTCTCATCCCTATTAAGTAAACATTGTTTTCGATTTTGTGTGTTTTGATTATGTCACCAGGCAAAGAAGCCGTTGATGGAAATTCTCCACATCCGAAGCCTAGAAATGCCAAGCTTCGTACCACGGTTAGGATAAGCGTGCAACCGGTTGGAGGAAAGACCTTTATGAACCTACTCTCATAACCAAACTTGCTTAAACCCTTAACCAGCCTTCAGAGTCCATACCAGTATTCCCTGAGGCTCCCGTATTAAAGATGATACCAAAAAATACCAATGATCACTATTTCTTGTCTTCAAGTTTTGGAATTCCAAACTTGGGCTATGCTTGTCAAACTTCAATCCGTGATCCAATTTTAAATTTTCTAATCATTAAATCCTTGAATCCTACTTCTAGCAACGGATCCTGAATTGGAATGTTTATTTTATTCGCTGAGATCTTCAGTGTCACTACCGCGTATGGTAAACAAGGAAGGCATTTGAAGACCCTTCTTCCATTATATTTCATTTTCCTTTAAGTCCCTGTATGGGCATTTGATTATTGTAGTCCTTTGTAGGCATATTATTTCATCATAGTCTCGGTGTGGACCTACCTCTTCTGATAAGACTCCGTATATACGTTTGTTTATCATAGTCCTTTCAAGGACATTATATTTCAATATAGTCCTGTCGAGGACATTATATTTCAATATAGTCCCTTCGAGGACATTATATTTCAAAATAGTCCCTTCGTGGGCATTATATTACAGTATAGTCCCTTCGTGGACGTTATATTTCCATATAGTCCTTTCGTGGACATCATATTTCAAAATAGTCCTTTTCTGGACTTTATACTCCCTTATAATCCTTTTATGGACATGTCATTTTATTAAAATCTTTTTGGTCGACATGTTATTTCATCAAAATCCCCTGGCAAATATAATAATTCATAATAGTCCTTTCGAGGACATATCGTTCCACTATAGTCCCAGTGCTGACATATCTTATAGTCCGTATATGGACTTATAATTTCCTTTCAGTCCCCGCGTGGACTAGTATCGCTTCAAAGTCCCTATAAGGACCGATTTTTTTGTGTTGTCCCTGCGTGGACATTTGTTTATTATATTTCCCTAATAAAATTATCTTTCGATTTAAGTCCCTGTGAGGACATCTGTTCAGCAAAGTTCTTTTGTGCGCATGCTGTACCAATATAGTCCTTTTATGGACACGTTATTTCATTAAAATCCCTTTAGGGATATGCTATTTCGAAATAGTCCTTCCGTGGACACGAGATTTCATTATAGTCCCTTCATGGACAAACTGTTTCAATATAGTTCCTATGTGGACTTATAATATTTTATAGTCCTTATACGGACTTATATTTTTCCTTTTAGTCCTCTGTGGACAAATAAGATATTAAAAGTCCTGATTAAGGCACTATTATAAATTTCCTAATGATTTATGGGAAACTTTGAAAATTATATATAGGTATTCATTTCGTCCTTTATCAAACAATAGTATCAATTTGATTCGAACTTTATCGATCTGCTAAATAATTTCAAAAGATCTTCTTAATGGTATAACCTAGCCAATATGTCAATACAGACATGCTATGATGGTAAAACCCTCTTAAGACAATTAATCTTTGTTAACATCCGAGAACATGTTAACACTCTTGGAAGTGTGACTTGAGAAACCACACCAGCCGTCAAGGTATTAGGACTATGTTGTAACAACCCATGTTTTGAAAGTCAAAGTCAAGATTGAAGTCAAAGGAAGAAAAGATTGCTAATTGCGATCTGTCACTCCTTGCTCAACTACTGTTTTGACTTCTTTGACTTGTAATCAAACCTTTTATTTAATCTCTTTAGTTGTATTATATGGAGATAATCTCTATTTAATTGCATGTTTAGACGCTAATCGATTTATCGCTATCGTAATCGCAACTCGAATTATGTGTTCTGGATATTGTTTTACGTGTGTGTGCCATTGTGTGTTACTTGTGCATGTTATATTTATGTTAAGGTGTTTAATTGCAATTCTATCGCAATCGCAATCTAATCGCAAACGCTAAACGCAAGTTATTTATAGTGATTGTATGTTAGATATAGTAGTTAGGTTATTTGTGTGATTACTGGGTAATACTATCGCATCGCTCACTCGAATCGCATCGCAACGCTCAACACGCGAAACGAAACGAAACGAAACGAAACGAAACGAAACGAAGCGACAAAACCCAACGCGCCGGACACCTAGATCGAGTGGCCAACCGATTGAGTGGCCATCCGATCGGACTGCCATCCGATCAGATGGCCAATCCGACACTTCAGCACTTTCCCTTTATGGAAACCCTATAAATACCCTCCTATCACATCATTTGTGATGTGACAGCTCTCCCACTCGACCAGCCTCTTTCAAGCCTCTTCTCTCTTGATTTCTCGCGATTCTTGTAAGTTTTCAACTCAAATCTGGTACTTCTATGATCTACACGCACTCCTTCATCTTTTTCACCTTTGAATCTTAACTTTTAACCGTGAAATCATCGGATTTGAGGTGTTCTAGGGTGATGTCATCATGGAGTTCTTATGGACTTCAAGGTTTGGCTTCATTCCACCAAGAACAACTTAGATCTGAAGGATTTCCCCAAGTTTAAACAATGTTTTTGCATAGATCTACACATATTCATGGTTAAAAAGATTGAAAGATGTTTTTCTAACTTTCTTTCAACTCTTTTACACTCAAAGCACTCAAAACCGATAGAATCGGAGCTCGTTCTGATCTTCTACTCTTTCTTAGTGATGTGTTAGTTCAAGATCTGAATTCTATCCAAGGGACAACCGATATCGGGTTAAGCATGAACCACCGTCTCGAACAGTTAGCTGATCGGACTAGGGTGATTCCTGTTCGATCGGATCACTTGGGTCAAGATGGGTTTCTGTTGTTTAAGCACGTTATCATACCGTCTCGATCAAAACTGCAAAACCTTCAAAATAATCAAGTGTCAAGACGATCAGGCCATTGGGACGGATTGCCGTCCGATCGGATTGCCATCCGATTGAACAGCCATCCGATTGGCTTGCACATGGTTCCACACTTAAAATTTTATTTTCAAACTTTCAAAGTTCTGAACGCCGAACGGATTACCGTCCGATCGGATAGCCATCCGATCGAACGACCACCCGACCATGTGACGTCTGGAACTTCGACACTTAATCATTTTTATAATAATTTTCAAAGATCATCAGTAACTAACGGATTACCAACCGATCGGATTACAATCCGATCAAGTGACAATCCTGGTGTGAACTTGTTCTCACTAAGTGTCCTGCCAATCGGATCGCTATCCAATCGAACGACCGTTCGATCGATCGACCTGAAGGGTAGAGATACTTATCTGTTTTCAAAATGCTACAGTGAAAAATTCAAAGCCATCATACACAAACACATCCTTACCAACGAATGTCAATCCAATCGAATGGCCATCCGATCGGATGACCATCCGAACGAATTGGCATCCGATCGAGTGGCCATCCGATCGGATTGCCATCGGATCGGATTACCAATCGACACTTGGTACTTTTCACCATTTTACGCACCGTTCTTCGTTTATGCTATCGTTAACTGTTCAGGCTAATCTCTCAGTGCTCCCTTTAATCCAAGAGAGTGTTTACTTGTTAAGCACGATCTGTGAGTATACTCAATCCCTTTTTGCTTTATGCACTTTTGGGTGTTACATACGTTACTTAATCTAAATCTAAATCACATCGATCACACAACGCAAACACTATTTATACGCTGACCGTTACTGCATGATACGTGTTACTCGATGAATGCTTGTATGTTTTGTTAACACAGTGATTGTTGCCTGACGCATTAGCAATGATAGTACTATTTGTTTAGACTCAGCACCTGTCGGGGGTTGTTAAGGTTACCTCTTCACGTGTCATAGTGGTGATATGTGTTGCGCATTCTACAACTCGCAGTCTAGTCTGTGCATATTTCATTGTCGATAACTTACTAGCTTCGCATTATACATGTTACATGCTTGTTATGCGTAAACTAATTCGAAATCTATTATGCTATATCAAACTTGTATGCTCACCTTTACACTATGTGTATTGACTTTATTTTAACATATGTGACAGGTGCTTAAGATGCTAGGAATTGTTGTGCTTTGGTGAATCAAGCTAGGGGTCTAGTTATGTCACGCTTAACTCTGAGTCGTCGTAACAGTACTTGTTTTTTAGACAATTATTTGTAATAACTGTTTTTATTTGGATATGTTGTGGTATGGGACATGACGTTTAATTATCTAGTAATGAATAGTTGTTATGGATACTCATGAACAATCTGTTTCGCTCAGTGCCATGCCCCGATGTTTCCGCCATCGGTTGGGGTGTGACATATGTCCAAGCCTTAAAGCCTATATGATCGAATTAGATCACGGCGAGTATCATCAATGCGATGATCAAAATATAAACATCCGTTGGTGATGAAGTGCCTTCGGGCTAAACTTGTTGTCCTATAAGAACAACGACAGTTGTGGTCTGCGACCCCTTGTCTAAAAATGTTGGACTATGTCCAAGCCTCATAGTCTAAAAGATCAATATGATCATGAATAATATCATCTAAAATGATGATCACATTATTTAGCATCCTTTAGTGATGTTTCGCCCACGGGCTATATACTATATTGTCCATAAGTGACATTGACAAATGTGACCGTTATGAAATACCGTCCAAGCAGATGGGCAATGCCCAAGCCTTATAGTCTATAAGATTGATAAGATCATGACTAATATCCTTAATTACAATAATTATATAAATATATGTATAAACATCCATTAGTGATGTCCAATGATTTGCATATGTGGCAAAATAAATCGTCTTTCAAAAGCAATGACAGATGTAGCCTATGACTCTCTGCCCAAAGGTAAAGAACTATGTTCAAACCTTAAAGTCCCTGATCAAATAAGATTGCGGCTTATATATTAATGTCCTCTGTGACAGGCCTTTTGTTCCATATCCTATATGTCCTTTGCGACAAGGCCTTCGTGCCATATAACTATTAATGTCTTTCATGACAAGTCTATGTGCTACATCTATATGTCCTTCATGATGAAATTATGTTCCATATTTTAAAATTCCTAGTGTCAAGCCGTAGAGCTATACAAAATTGTCAATATGACAAGTACAGTTTTAACATTGATCCTTGTCTAAAAGGTAATGGACTCGGCCCAAACCCTAAATGCCATTGATGGTCCTCTTGTGACCTAGGCTAAATGTATTTGATATACATACAAATAACATTCTTTAGGAATGTTCATAACCTATTAGCCTATATGGTTTAATGATACCATGGCTAGTGTATATTAGGTCGTCAGGATGATGACTAGCTATTGTTATGCAACTAAGCAATTGTTTAATTTGATATTTGCTACCAAGCTTCGAGTATGGCAAACTCGGATCAGACAAACAACAGTTGCGATACTAATGATGCGACAAATGCTAATGATGCAACAAATGTGAACCTCAATGTTAATGGAGTTAATCTCCAAGTTGTGATTGACGCGGCTGTTAGAAAGGCTATGAGAAAGGTCATGAAAAGGTTCAAAGATCCGAATGCTACTTGCTCTAAAACACATTCCTCTGCTCATGAGAAGAGCTTTATTCATACTTCGAATGCGAAGAATAAACCAAATAAGATGATATCTAACAAGGAGCCTCGTTCCTCTAAAGGATGTACTTAAAAGTACTTTGTCTCTTGCAAGTCAAGAGACTTCAATGGCGAAAAAGGGGCCATTGATTGCTTGAAATTGTTGGATGAAATAGAAACCATTATGTATATCAGCGGTTATGCTGGGAAGGACATTGTGAGGTATGTATCATAGTCTTCCAATGGCAATGCCATTAGTTGGTGAGGACATTAATAAAGTCCACAGGAAAGATACCCTTATACGATATGGGATGGTCCAAGTTTATATACCTTATCAAAAAATAAATAAAAATAAAAACCTGTTGTCTGCGACACGAAATGGAAGAGGTGGAACTAGAATTTTCTGACTCTCACCATGAAGAATCTAGACTGTCGACAGTATGTTACAGACTTTAATTCATTGTCTGGGATAGTGCCCTATTCGGTTAACCCAGAATCTAACCTACAAATGTTCTATATTTGTTAGACACTTGGTGAAAACACATTTATACAACTACGATACAACTCACGATACAAGAATATATATATTTGGCGAAATATATATATACTCAACAGTTATCAGTTAATACATCTAAGACACAGTTCAACCAATAACAAAGACATACAAGTCTTAACACATGTTCAATATAAAAGACTTGTACTCAAGTCATTACAAAGACCGAAGTGTCTAACAAATGTTGAACATTTGTAGGTCGTGACACTATTCAGGACGACCGCATGTGAGATCACAGTTACATACAATCCACGGATGCAATTCTGTGAGTTCATGTCCCCTATTCATTTTAAATGCTTTACAACTTTACAACTATAGGGGAAAATACATGTTCAATTGTATGTTAAGTCATGGAATGAAACACCTTAGATCATGTGCGAATAGGGTTATACAACTAAGCACCATTAATTCTGTTTGGACCTAGGTACAAGGGGTTAGATCTAAAGGGTTTTGGCGAGCCCCACTCTTGGTCGTGGACCCATACAGAAGAGTGTGTTTGTTCCCAGTCGATAGTAGTCGGCACAAAATTGTCTAGGTTTGGATTGCTTCCTATTTTCGTCACACATATTAATGTCCTCGCGAAACATTAGTAATCAAAGATTTCATTGACGCTTTACATACTACATCTTTACATACCGGCTTTCATCTTATACAACTCACATTTTACGGATACATTTTATATAACTCACATTTTACATATACATTTTATACAACTCACATTTTACAGATACATTTTATACACCTCACATTTTACAGATATATCTTATACAACTAAACTGCATGAACTCGCCAACATTTGTTGATGTTTTCAACTTAACATGTATGCAGATAGTTCAGACAAGAAAGCAATTATCAAGACTCCATGCCACCATTTGAAGGGTTTGCCCATTATATACCGCCTCTTTGTGGTGATATAGTGGTCAAAGCCTTAACATTTTAGAACTTACATTTTGATGTATGAAGCTATGACAACTTATTTTCATTTGATGGTTTGTAATCCGTACACTTAACGTATGTTGTGTTCTTTTGAAACAATTATGGCAATGGCATTGGAGCATGTTTTAGTCATTTAGTATGTTCACTTATATTGTTATGCAATGAGAACCGATCAGATCACACCTCGTGCTTCCGCTACGAGCGGGTGTGACACACTTATCCAAAATAAGTTTTTATCTAGTATTCACATCGAACATATACTAATGGCATCGAGTTAATGTTCAGACATTTTAGAACAATTTCGACACAAAAAACGTTTACCGGATAATCACCAACGCTCGTTATAAGGTTTTATCATAATGTGATGAGACAATACCGATAATATTAAATGCAATAACCCATTCATTTCCCCGGACATTGCTAGAAGTTATGGACTCTATTAACACGTAATCAAGTATAATGCGCGTAATTAATTAAACAAATAGTGATTAGGTCGTACGAATTAACCTGTAATTTTTTCGGTTGTCAAAACACTCATCATATTCTCTCTCTTGAAGAATATATCCTCCTTCATGCTAAAGAAGCAACCATTGAGCTGTTGAAGCACCAACTAGGGATGAACTCGGTACGGGTACCAAAATTCGTGAAATATGGGTACCCACACCGGTACCGAAAATGTTCAGTACAGTACCGATACCAGTACAGTACCGATATTTGAAAGAAAAAATTTAGTAAAATACCGGTACCAAAAGTACCAGTACCGAAAACACCAAAAAGTGAGTACCGATTCGGTACCGAAAATAATTCGGTATGGGAAATTTGGTACCGGTACCGTACCCGGTTCCAAATGCTCATCCCTAGCACCAACCTACTTAGGAAGCAGCCCTCGAGCTGTTTAGGCACTATACTAGTTACACGTAGCTACGCTTATCTCACAACAAGCTTTCACTTACTAAACAAAGAAGCCATATGTTGCTACCACACTATACGACTTGCTTGCAGTTAACCGTCGGTTCCAACCACTAACTTTGTTTATACTTTTAATCTCTCATACACATACATCTACATATTTATTGTACATTTACTTATATTGATAAATCACTATTGTTGAGTGTCAGTCGGTGGTTCATAAACCCCGATCTTTGACCCCTCAAACAAATTCCTTCTTCTGAGCACAACAAGCATAAAAGGTGTCGTGGTAAGAAGGCTGACACCCAAGAGACGTCCAAACCATATTCCAACTACATCCTTGTAGCAACAACACTTGATGACTATAACAACACCAACAAATTATACATAAACACAAATTTATCTATACATTTTCAAACTAACTCTTCAAATTAACGAGTTTTTCTCTCTCGAATATCTAACTGCCCTATTAATTCTTTATAATGTGCTGTATTTTTTTTTTTTGACAAATAAGCCAGCAATCGTTGACGTTTTTCCAGAATTTTCTACAGACATCTCTGAGATAAATAGTCTTTTTTGTATTATTCCAAATGTGAAGTATGTCTCTGTATTTTATTGGTAAAACTAACTACTTGAAATTCAAAAAATCCTCTATTTTCTTTGTTTTCTTCTTGTTCTTTCAATATAATTGAAATAAATGAATTAGAGAAAAATGCTCGGATAGTCTCTGTGGTTTGCCTAATTTTCACATTTAGTCCCTAACTTTCTAAAATTACAGCTATAGTCCCCAACTTTTGCAAATTCGTTCTCGGATAGTCCCTGGCACGGATGGGGGTTAACTTTTGGTGTTAAGTGGGTGTGAAATGACCAAAATGCCCTTACTAATAAAAAAACATAAAAAAAAACAAATCCACCCCCACCCCCTTCTCCCTTTCTTTCTCTTAGTAATTAAGAATCCAAATTACATGTGAGAAATTTTGTAAGCTCAAAATTAAGATAAATTAAAGCATAATCAATATATCATTGATAATAAAAACGATGATCAGAAACATTCGAAGTAAAATTATAGGTCGAATCAAAATCAAATACATCCACGTAGCAAAAACTGAAACAAAATAAATGCATTTCACATAACAAAATCATACGAAATAAAATTACCTGATAATGAATCGAGAATGGCGTTGAAAGCAAATCAGAAATTAGGAATTAGTTTGCAATTCAGAGAACGAGATTGATAAACGGTTTAGGAACTGAAAATTGTATAAATCGGAATCGGTTGACAGAAAAGGTTTTAATTGATCAACAACAAACTGTCGCCACCGCCGAAACCACCAACACCACCGTTAACAGTTGCTCCACAATCAATCAGATGCGGTGGTGAGCGACGACAAACGAGCAAGAGATGAAGACGCGACGACGGAGTCACCGGAAAACGTAATCGAAGCTAAAAAGCAGAAGATTGATGAAGACGAGAAGTATGTGGAAGAACAGAGGCTTGAGAAAGAAATGCACCAAATTTCACATCAACTGCACCAAATTAGGTCAAAATTGAAGCAATAATGATGAAATTTACAGCAGAATATGCATGAAAACTTACCAAAACGAATAAGCTTCATCAAACGAGCATTTAAACAGAAATTAATGTGATAATAACTGAATCTGTTAGGGTTTCGAACACGCAATCAGTGTTGTTAAATTCGCGTGTGATTTGATAAACAGTTTACAGATTGATGCAATTTGTTGTGAAATTGAATGAAAAACAAAGTTTTAGGTGTAAAGGTTATTGGGGATATCTTCCGTTCTGGTAAGAAGCAGAGAGAGAAATAGAGAAGGGGTGAGGTGGGGTTGTTTTTTTTTTTAGTTAGTGGGTCCTATATATATATTATTTAATATAAAGGGTATTTTAGTCATTTCGTATTCACATAACACCAAAAACTAACCTCTATCCGCGCCAGAGACTATCCGGGAACAAAATTGTAAAAATTAGGAACTATGGCTGTCATTTTAAAAAGTTAGGGACTAAAGGTGAAAAATGGGCAAACCACCGGGACTATCCGGGCACTTTTCTCAATGAATTATTTACCATAAAAGAAGTTCACACTCCCTTTTTTGATAAACATTCATTTTATTGATCAATAAGATCATTCACATCTCATTCTCCAACTTTATGTGAGTGGTTCTGCATATTATAAAATGTGGTTGAAGTAGAGGAAATACAAAATGTTATTGTTCATCTATATATTTGGGGGATACTGTTCACCCCCATTAATTTTTAATATTTTCTGAAAGTGGTTGTGACTGGAGGAGAGAGAAAATGTAACGATAAAGATATAAAAAGTATTATTTAATTAAAAAACGAGAGAAAATGTAGCGATTTTTAGTGTAATTATAGAAATGAAGATAAAAGAAGGGTGTGAATTCTCTAGTAATAATTTCAAAAAAAAAAAAAAAAACAAATTGCAATAGTTAAGTATTTATATTACCTTTTGGTTCATGAGGTTGTGTGAGTTTCTGAGGATCGCTTTGGATGTATAAGATTTGGCAAGGGTTTTGCAATTTCTTTAGCACACTTCTCCATCTTAATCGATGTCGTTCATTCCTCTTTAACGTGATAAAAAGCTTATACAAAAGTCCTTAAGTTGATGTATTCTCTACACAAATATACTTATCTATCCATTGATGGAATTAGAATATGAAAAGTACACTACATTACAATAATGAAATTATTAATAAACACTTCGTTACGTTTGGAATAACCCAGTGATGTTGGTAAGTTAGATAGAGTTTAAAGTAGTAAGAGGTGAGAGTTCAATCCATATGTAAAAAACCACCAACCCAACCACCTGCCAAGACCACTATCACACCAGCACCATCTCCACACCACCCCATACCACACACAAAAAAACAAACGCAAAACCCAAACATTCTGATTAATAAAATCAACAAAAAGTGCAAGATCAGAGAGTTGAATTGTGCCATTACAAAGTTGAACATCAAGATTGATATCGCGATTACAAAGTTGCCCTAATTTTTCTTCAACAAGAACTTGCAAATCTTCTTAACAACCAATCAGAGAAGATGGCCTTTTCGGGTTTAACGAAGTTCCAGCAGAACATGATTTATAGAGATTGAGAATTTAAGGTTTATGTGAGGGAATTAGGGTTAGGTTTTGGAAATTGGGAATTTTGAGAAAGAGGAATGCTATTGCGTCCATCCAAACAGGAAGATAGAGAAAGATGAACAATAATGGGGTTTGACCACTATTAGATCTAAAGGGGTACGCCGTAGATGGCCGTCAAAACGACTCTTTCTTGTCGGACCTTAAACGGCCCTACTCATCGTCGGCTTCAAGGAATCCGACCACAACTCCTCGTGGTTTGATAGTTGTGGTGTGGGGTGGCAGTGGTGGTAGTGACAGGTGGTGGTGCTAGAGAGAGAGAGAGAGAGAGAGAGAGGAGAGAGTTGAGAGAGAGAGAGGGAGTAGAGAGTTGAGGTGTGTATGTGTGTTTTAGAGACTAGAGAGAGTGTTTGTAGATATATATAATTCATTTTTGTTTAGTTATTAAAATCATTAAAATGATTTTCTAAATAAATAAGTATAAAGATAAATTTACCCTTCACTTAACAGTTAAAATTAATTGCATTAGGACTAAAGAACATGGTGTAAGATTTTTAAACATTAAGCCTAAAACGCATCGTCTGAAATCGAATGGATAAAACATGCAAATTCATTCAGAATAAAATAAATTTTTAATTAGAAAAACAATAGAAGTCTTTACTTCCGGACACCAAAAAAACACAAGATAAGGGGTTTTAAGTTTTAACAAAATGAAAAAACCATCGAATCTAAACCCTTTTTCCTCTTCCATCACAAGCCATTAAACAACACACCCTTCAATTTCTTCAATCTTCAACTTCACCAAACCCCAAATTCTCTTCAAAATCAACCCATTTCCAATAATGTGTTCATCTTCCTCCACACCCACCTTTTTCCCTCTTCACACACCTCGTACAAATCGCCACTTCCTTAAACATCCATACCCATTTCCACCTCTGACCCATGATCTTAATATTAATCTCAGACCCACAAACCCTAGAACAAGAAAAATCATATCTTTGTCTTCTTCAGTTGCCCAAGATAACCTTAAACTGTCATGGGCTTCTTCTGATAAACAGGATGTTGAAGATTACAATGGTTGGGCTATTGTGGAAGAGAGTGTTGGTTCAAGAAAGCAATCAAGAGGTATAACGTTTCAAGATTTTTAAGTATTTGATGATATTGGATATAAAGTTTGTTGCTTCTTGGTGAATTAGGGTTGCCCACATTTGTTTTGGTTGGGATTGGGACCTCAGTTGCGGCTTTGCTTGCTGTGTTTGCTCATTTTGGATTATCAAGAAAGGGTATTTTTTTTTGTTTATGGTGTTTTTTTAACTTTTTATGTGTTGGGATTTGAGGATTGTGTTGTGTAGTTATCTTGCAATGCAATGTTTTGAAAATGGGATTTGTACAAAATCTTGTTCTGATTTCGTTTCAGGTTTCGTTTTGCGATTTAGCAGCCCGTTCCATGTTTCTGTTGATAAGAAATCATTGGGTTTGGAAGATGGATCAAAGGTGGATGAAGGTTTGAATGAGCCATTGGTGGAGAATGTTGATGAAGAAGTTGATGCGATTGCAAAAGAAGGTATTGTTGTGGATACTTGGCCGTGTTATTGTTGTGGTCGTGGATACTCGGCGGTGTTATTGTTGTGGAATTTATGTTTGCTTACTGTTTTAGCCGGTTAACGTTTTAGCCTGGAAGAGTTGTTGTTCCGGTTTCTGCAGATGCTACTCAGCAGGAGGCTCTATCGTGGTTGAAGAATCTGAAGGTATTGTGTTGCAAGTCATATTTTGTGCTTCGGTTTATGATGACATGACTTCTATGACACTTATAGTTTTCTCTTTGTTGTTATTAAACCAAACTAGTTTGGTGGAGTCGAACATATCTTTTAACAATATATTATTTTTAAGTTCTAGATTTTTGGTCAGTTGTGTGCGTGCCCTTAACCGGTGACTTAAAGATTTGTGACAGTTTATTATCGATAGGTTTCCCTTTTTTCCCAACCTAGAAAACCCTTAAAGTTGAAGCAAAAAGAGAACCTTTTAGAACAAAATCAAGATTGATAATGTCAAATAATGATCAATAATTGGTAAAAATATGAATTAGGCTTAACTTGTTCAGAGAGGAATGTTGCATCTTTTGAACTACCTTCAAGGGAGAATGTTTGTTGTGCTTCTAAGGGTGATCACAGTCCGGTTCGGTCTATTTTGGCAAAAAAAAATTGGACTGAACCGCTAGTTACTGTTTTCTGAAATGACAAACAAAACTGGCCGGGCTGGGTAGGACGCCCTGACCGGCTGGTTTTAGCGGTTTTGATGGCTTGGTTTGGCAGTTTAAACCAATTTTTTAATTTTTGACCCCAAGTTAGTTAATTTGTAACACCAATGAAATATTGTAATATTGGTTACTCTTGATTTTTAGTGATCATGAATTTTTTTACAGTAACATCTTTACACATGCATGCTCAGTTGCTCACTTTCCCCGAAACAAAAAATAGAATCAATGAACATTCAATAAAGAAAAACTGTCAAACTAATCACTAATTATGTACCAGATCATTGAAGATGAAGTTAAGGCAGATGAATTGTGTACAAGGAGAGAATACGCAAGATGGTTGGTTCTAGTTAACTCCAGGCTTGAAAGGTAGCAACTTGTGCATTCATTCTGCTTAATTATTATTTTTTATAAGATAGATGGCAGATGTATTTCACTAAGAATTTTTGGGGTTTCAGAAATCCAAGGCATAAGATACTTCCATCTGTAGCACTTGCTGGATCTACCGTTAACGCTTTTAACGACATCAGTGCTGAAGATCCTGATTTTGAGTACATTCAAGGTAAGATTGATGTTATACGATATATGTAGCAAAACGGGTGGATTGGGTAAGGGGCCAAGAAGGGCTGGGTTGGGTTGACAGAATACATCTATGATCTATCCAAAAATTTACATTTTTATTGAATAATTAATTTATCAAGTATTATTACAAAACATAAATTGTTTCAAAAATGACATACTATTAAATAAATAATTTAGGAGCTTTTAGGCATTGAAAATACCACTTTTCAACCCATGACGTTTCACCTGTTTTTTTATCTATTTATTCATTTTGCCATTCGACCTGCTAGAATTATAACATGGCCTGAATCGACCCGTTCATAAGTAAATGGGATTAATCTGCCACATTTATTATACGCCTTTTTTCCTATGGAATATTAAAAATGTTCATTTGATTTTGTGCTGAATATATCTTTATATACCCTTTTTTAAACATTAGCCCTGGCTGAGGCTGGTGTTGTTTTGAGCAAGCTCTCTGGTGAAAACTTAACTTCTGATCTGGATATTATAAAGAGTTCCGGAGGTGTAAATTTTTTTCCTGAGAGGTATACGTTAAACGCACCACATATTAAATTTGTAGTGTAGTATTTTAGAAGCACGTTAATGTATTCGGTTTTTAGATTGATTTCACGTGAAGATCTTATTGGTTGGAGAGCCAAGTTAGAGTATCAAGTCATGCCAGGACTAAATGAAGAGGTAGGATTAAATTTTTATAATTCATTCAGATCTTATGTTTTTTCCCTTTATTTATAATCATTATTAGAGGTCACAAAATGGGTGTGCTTGGATGTTAGAGATTTGATTTTTTCCCAAATACCCATACTCGTACCGATGTTAGATATTCGGTACGTGTATCGGTATCCAGGTTTATTGATTTTGGTATTCGGTACGGGTATAAAATGGTACTAGTACCGAATTTTATATAGGATTTCAAATGTATTTTTTTTAATATTATGCTTTATTTCGTATTATGGTATTTATGGTACTTGTATTCATTTTACCTGTTTGGTATCTGTATCGTATTGGTACCTGTATCAGTTTTACCTATTTGGTACCCGTTGGTATTGGTACTCGTACCGATTTTACCTATTTGGTACCCGTACGAGTGCTCAAAAATCAAAAATAAAAATAAAGTGTTACCAAAACGGGTACCGTACCGAAATACTGGTATCAATACCCGTACCGTACCATAATATTCGGTACGATATTCGGTACCCAGTTTTGTTCAAATCCGGTATAGTATTTTCGCAGGTAATGTACCAATCCCATCTCTACTGGATACCAGGTTAAAAAGGCTAATCTTTTGGTTCATGTCAACTCGATTCAGGTTGGGTTGACTTGAAACATTTTCTTCAAAATTTTCATTTTTGTGATGAATATCTTCCATGTTAAATATTTTTGCAAAACTTGTAATAAATAATTATTTTTTTAAAAGAAAGGGAAATTGGCATATAATAATCCCACCTAAACCTTATTGGCAATTAATAATCCCACCTCAGAATATTCCCTACACCAGTCCCACCTTTCACCTATTTTTCCTACAATGGTCCCCCGTTAAAAAAACATAACGGAGTTAAGTTTTTTTCCAAATTACAAACAGATTTTTAGGGCTTTTGATTAGAATGACGATACTAGTCCATTGATGTAAAACTTGCCTCGAAACGGTGCTCCAAACGATGAAAACGGCGCTTCAATTCAGGTGTTTAAATTTCCAATTAACCAAAATCAAGTCACTTGGAGCACCATTTCGAAGTAAGTTTTACATCAATGGACTCGTATCATCGTTCTGATCAAAAACCCTAAAAAATCTGTTTGTAATTTGGGAAAAAGCCTAACTCCGTTAAGTTTTTTTAACGGGGGACCATTGTAGGAAAAATAGGTGAAAGGTGGGACTTGTGGGGGGAATGTTTTGAGGTGGGATTATTAATGGCCAATAAGGTCTAGGTGGGATTATTACAGGCCAATTCCCCTAAAAGAAATCAGTGTACGAGGTTTTATGCATTAAAAATACACTTCTGAAGTTCTCAGACAGGTTTTCTTTTAAGCTAGTAATTTTGTATTTTATCTGTTTGATCTGTCAGAGATAAAACATAACTCAAAATTTCAAATCAACCCATTCATAAGTAACAAGTTGAAACAAAAATGACATATACTGACATTTTTACAGTCCAGATACTAAGGAACAAAATCGGCTTCCTGGATGCAAGGGAGCTGAAACCAGATGTCTTGGCGGTGCTTTTTCGGGACACGCTAACTAACGAAAAAAGCATAATGAGAAAAGTTTTCGGTCATATTCCATTCCATCTCACTCTTCTTTACATAGCTCACACACCCATGTGCTATTTAGTAATTTAACATATTCGTCTGTATATATCAGGTCAGATCAAGCGGTTTCAGCCTGCGAAACCGTGCACCAAAGCCCAAGCTGCAGTGGCACTCACAAGCGGAAGAGTAACGAACTCAATTCGTCACGAGTTCGCAAAGCGTGAAGCTGAGAATACGTCACGCAAGATCGCAATGAAAGAGATTAAATCCGCGATTCTTGAGAGAGGTGAGATACAGCGGTTTTGGGAGAAAAAGATAGCGGATGAAAGAAGACGGTATCTGGAGGTCGAAGTGGCTTATCTGGAAGTGTTAAACGATTTGGAAAATGAAAAGAATAATCAGGATAATGTTGCTAGTAATTATTTGAAGGAGGTTGCAGCGTTAGAGTGTCAAAAACAGCTTCTTTGTAGCTTGAAGGAAGAAGTAGATGAAATGAACGAGAGGATCGGGTCTGAACGAGCTGGTTATGTTGATGAGGAACATAAAGTCCGTAGTACTGTTCGTGAATTAGAAGTTAAATATGAAAAGATTCTTGATTCAAAGTCGATACTTGAGGCTGAATTAGAAGCCCTTCGTATACTCAGGTACACATGGGCAACTTTTTGACACACCTCTGCCTTTCATGCGTTTAAAACTAAGTAAAGGTAAAAGTTTGTTTTTCCTAAGTGTGGAAAACAGGCAGTTTGTTTGGAGTAAAACGGGTCTGACCCAAATAAACGGGTCGTGTGGAACAGGTAAAAAAAGTTTACTAAATAGGAAACAGGTCTCACAAAGTGCATTTTTGGTGCATAAAAACTCCTAAATCATTTTATTATAAGAACTTGACACATTAGTTATTAGTTAATATTGTCCGTTTGGCGTGCTCACTGTGTTTAAAAAAGCGCGCTTGAAGCGAGCTTGAAGCGATGAAGCGATGAAGCGATGGGAAAAACGCTTTTTTGGCTCTGAAGCGTTACATTACGTGAAGCGAAGTGAAGCGAGCTTTAAGCGGCGAAGCGATGAAGTTGTGAAGCGACGCTCCAGCCAATCAGATCACCATTTGGGCCATTTTTTAAGCCCAACAGTCTTTACAAGGTACATATCGACCTTATATCGACGATATAGCGACTTCCTATTTAAAACCGGCGACAAATTCCGGCGACGGAGTTGCTTTCAGCCGGAAACCAGGAAGAAGGGGGAAGAAGAAGAAGAGAGATGCTGTGAGAGCGGCTGCGTATGTGAAATTAGGCTTTTAGGGTTTTTATAAGTTAAGGTTTTTAAACATTTAACCCCTCTATCTTTCATTAGTTTACATTCAGTCCCTGAAACTTCTAACTTTTTACTTAAAAAGTGTAAAGATAGTTTGTCTATTTAAACATTTAACCCCCTCTATCTTCAGTAGTTTACATTTGGTCCTTAAACTTTTTAATTTATGCATAAAAGTACAAAATTAACATTATAAAATACATATATATATACCATGGATAGCTATTTTTTATACATATATATAAAATTAACATTATATATAATTATATATAATATGGAGCGCTTCGTATACGTGAAGCTCTCGCTTCGCGCTTGAAGCTTCGCTTAAAGCTTTTGGAACCAAAACGCTTCGGAGCGCTTCGCGCTTTTTTAAACCAAGAGCTCACCCAACAAACTCATTTTGCAGATCTTGGATAGAAGACGAAGCAAAAAAAGGTCAAGCTCGGACAAAGGTTCTTGAAGAAGTAGGTCGAAGGTGGAAATGGGGTGGTAG
Organism: Helianthus tuberosus; assembly: GCA_030545235.1. Lineage (NCBI taxonomy): Eukaryota > Viridiplantae > Streptophyta > Magnoliopsida > Asterales > Asteraceae > Helianthus > Helianthus tuberosus. The sequence continues at coordinate 30,622 of JARYGA010060586.1, forward strand.
TAGTTCTTGAGCCGGTTTTTGTGAAGCTAAATTGTTCGATTGATTCGTGATTGATACATAAAAGAGACATGATATTTTGCTTTGTAGTTGTACAAAATAAAGAGGTTCAAGATGGCGCGTCTACTGGGAAACTGTATTGTAAGATACACTAAAAGAGGGTTTATTGTGGTGGTGATCGAGCGGGTGTTGGTGGTGCAGTGGCGGTTTCCAACATTATTTTCATGTAACTGTTGTGGTATTATGTTTGTTCTGTTAAAGGTAAGGGTATAGACGCGACAAGTGAGCCATGAATCGATGAACTGAGCCAACTTGATTGTTTGTCAACTTGGTTAACATATATGAGGCAAGCAAGCTAGTTTATATGAACAAACTGATGTAACTTGCATTTCTATATCAGCAAACTTTTTTCATGTAAGGATTTATGTTGGTTTATTTATGATTTTAGTATGAAACAACTTAAACATTGAGCTCATTTTAGAAATGCGAATTGAAATTAATCTTATTAAAATTTTTGGTTCGGCTTATTAAATATGAAATAAAATTGAAATTCATTTATTTAAATAGCAATCTCTACTTTTACCTATGCGAATTTAGTAGCATAATCATTATAGATCATACTTAGACTTAGGGGCTGTTTGTTTGCCTCTTAATGAAGCTTTTAATGGTTCAGATCTCTAGGTTCAACACTTAATGGTTCAGACTGTTTGTTTCACGAGCAGATGTCTGAATTGTTCAGACATTTGCCTCTGAATGGTTAAACATTATACAGAGTCCGAATGGTTAATGCCTCTAATCTGAATTGGTCAGACATTTGCCTTTGAACGGTTAAGCATTATATAGACTCTTAATGGATTAGACCTCTTACTGGTTCAACACTTAATTGTTCATATCTCTTACTGGTTCAACAACCATTTAGATGTTGCCAAACAGCCCCTTAGACTTGATTTATATTTCGTTTCGCTTCTACTATTCTCCAATTCGTTTATAATTCATCAATGTGAGATAAATCGAGTTGAAATCAAGTATAAATTTATGATCATTATGCAATCGATATTGCTTTTGTGAACTAGGAATGGCAACCGGGTGGGTTTAAGACAGGTTTAAATAATCCCAACCACATAACCGATGGTAAAACGATGTCCTATACTCGACCCAATACTCGTTGGGAGATGTCTGGTAATTACGCGATTTTTTAACCATTCTATTTTATCAATAAATATTCATTAATCATCTTCATATTGTATACATCATACTCCCAAAAACGAATATAAATTTCATAGATATATGAACATAAAAAATACATGTTCATTTCCACTTGACATTACGCAGGTTCGATTCTCACTTGAGCTATTTTCAAGAGACATCTGGGTGAAGGGACGAACATGACGGGGGGTGAGGGTTTACGGGTTCCAACCAAGGAGTCGACCTTGGACACAGCCCCGAGTAGGGTGAGTTTACACGTGAGATTCTTTGCCGTTCAAATTTTTTTTAAATTTAATAACATAGTATTATAATTATTCTTAATAAATTATATATATATATATATATATATAGAGAGAGAGAGAGAGAGAAAGGTTAACGTACAATACGGCTTAATGTACATCACGTACGACAAGTAATTACGCACGTTCATTTTAAAATCACGCACGTTATAACTCAAAAATCCAAAATCACGCATGTTGAAACACAATAATCACGCATATTGAAAACATTAATCACGCATGTTATAGAACAAATCACGCACGTTGTTGTATGTGAAGTACGTTAAGCCGTAATGTACGATATACTTTTTCTCTCTCTCTCTATATATATAAGTAGATTTTATATTGATGGTAGAGGATCCTGTAAAAAGTGCTCAAAGTGTGAGAAGTATGAGAAGTGTATTATAACACTATATATAATACTATATAACACCATATAAACACCGTATAACAATATGTAACACTATATAATACCATATAACACTATGTAACACTATATATCATTATATAACAAATATAACACTATAGTTTGTCTGATAGCATGTCTATGATAGATGTATAGTGTTATATTTGTTATATAATGATATATAGTGTTACATAGTGTTATATGGTATTATATGGTGTTACATATTGTTATACGGTGTTTATATGGTGTTATATAGTATTATATATAGTGTTATAATACACTTCTCACACTTCTCACACTTTAGGCCCTTTTTACACTATCCTTACCCTTATATTGATTACTTTTAAATTATATATACATTAGATTTTTTTTAATTTAGTATTTCTAATAATTTGTGTTTTATAACTTTTCTTAAAAGTTGAATACGCAACCATGTTTACTTTATTTTTTGTTTTATCAACGTTCCAATATAATATTTGATTGAAAACGAAGTCGTTTTCAAAATATAGTATTATTTTGGTACTGTAAGGTATACGAGCGTTGGAACCAAACTGGTACCATGACAAACCCAACCAATTCCTTCTAAACAGAATCGGTATCGATATTATCGAAACCTATATTTGTTTTTATAGGTTTTCTATCGATTTAAAATATGCATGGACATCCTTTTAAGCATATTAAGACTGTAATTTCAGTGTGTTCTCTTTCAATTAATATAACGAGTGTCAGTATCGTAATGAAACGAACCGATACCAAACGAATCCCCATAACGTATCACGAGAAATCCACTAGCTTCCCTATTAATTTGATGATTTCATTCTCTAGTTACACTTATGTAATATTTTGAAAGTTAAAATGCCAACACTCTACAGTCTACTCAACACTTTCTCTTTACATTTTCTTTTGCAGAAAAAGAAAATAATAAAGGGGTTTAAAAATCAATTCCCGCCATTAACAAAATGCCTCTCACAGAAACTGCATTTTACACTTCAAAAAGCAAGCTCAAATTGATGCTTTCATCTTCCAAGCGATCAATCTGTTGGTTCACATCCATATGGCAAACAGGTAATTCTGAATCCCCACCACTATCTGCTTGTAGATTTCTTTGATTGTTCAATTGCTATATCTGAAATTAGGGTTTAATTCTGAATAATAGTGCTTTTTTTTTAAAGCTTAATTGGACGGTAATTGACCTAGAAGGTATATGCATTTAAGTGAACACATTTGTTTGTACCTTATGCATTTGAACTAGGTATTGTCCCAAATAGTGAGTTTAATAGAGAAAATGCTGCTCTGGTTATACAAGGAAAAGAATAATTAAATGTAGTGTCCGCAAGTTGCTACCGGTCAATTGTGGAAAATAGGGTGTTAACTGACTCGTGTTTGTGGGCAGTGGCGAAGCTTGAGATTTCCGACGGGGGGGGGGGGGGGGGGGGGGCGAAACGTATATACCTAAAAATTTCTATAGAACCAGGGGGTCGAAAACGTATATACCCCAAAATTTCTATATGAAAACCACATATATTACACTACTAAGCGAAAAGTTCGGGGGTCCCCCGCCAATGTTTGTGGGTTGGCGCGTATGAATATGAACATGACACACATATTTGCGGGTTGACACAGCCTGCTTAACTTGGAAAATATTATTTTGTTTTTTTTTGGCATATTAATACTTGAAAGCTAATAAATTTAAAACAAATGTATATTAAACATTACATTTAAACTATAAAACTTTATGCCTATTTTTCTTTTTTCTTTTTTTTATATATTTTTACAAAACAAATGTCTATATCGTTTAACTTTCAGTAGTTGAAGGCTAAAGGTGCACTTAAGGCGCAAAGGGTGAGCTTGCCACCTAGCCCCAAGGTGCTTTAAAATAAGGCGCACGTCCAGTCCAGGCCATTTTTAATTGTTTTAGATTTGTATTCGGTTGGTTTAGGCTGGTTCAGAGCGTTTGATAATACTTTTGGCTGGCTCAAACATGTTTTTTGGTCGGTTCAGTGCGTCTTGGCACGCTCAAGGCAGTTTTGCTGCATTGCCTCGCCTTTGGTGCCTTTAACTAAATAGATTTAAGTTACAATATAAAAGATAACATAGGTCAACCCATGGATGCGTCAGGTTGACCCGAACTGACGTGTTTAGCTAAAGCGATCACAACTTTTATCCGGAACTGACCAAAACCCGTTAGACCAAAACCCAAACCTGTATTTCATGTTAGAATTATGTTGTAGAAAATTTATGATAATCACATGTTCAGAGGACACATTCTCTTTTTGTAATAATCGACCTGGTAAATAAAAAAAATATAAAACTGACATTTATGTAAGTTGGTAGAGAATTTGTGATTGCTTTTTCCTTAGACTCATCCTCAAATGATAAGAGCACCAAAGAATGTAAGGCTTTCCCATAACCAGAGCAGAAAAATTCTTGTCTTTATGCAATCACAATGAGCCCATACAATGGTGGTCCAGGGTCCAGGCTCTTGGCACCTACCTGAAGTATACTTTAATGAAAAATTTCACCACTAAATAAAAAAAACTAGTTTATTCTTATTTTCATCATCCAAGTGACAAGTACATCAAAGTTGAAGTGATTAACGATACGGTGTCGTTTGGTTAAGATAATTTTTTTTGACACTTTCAAAGACTATTTTCTGTTTTTTTTAAAACTATTTCTAATGGTTAAGATGAGATTGTGTTCCTCAACTTTTTTCAGCCCTGTTAGCAAGGGGTGTTTGTAAGTATTTGATAACTGTTTGTGAAATTAAATATTGTATATTTTTAGGAGGGAGAGAGCAACTTTCATCAACTATATTGGTTTTAAAAAACGCAAGGCGCTCCGTGGCGCTTAGGTTCTAGAAGCGGATGCATGAGACAAAGGCACTAGCCTCGTATAAACAGTGTTGTAAAAGTCAGGATTAGTCGGTGACTAGTTGACGATTAATGGCTAGTCAGCCGTTCACGGGGAATTTTCATTAACCGGTAGTCGGCCATAATCGGCGTTTCTGGCCAAAACCTGTAAATTCCGCCTAGTTTCCAACCAAACCATGTGGGTTCTGTCTACTTAAAAACATTTACCTATAAATTGTGTGTGTGTATATACACACACATAAATTGAGAAATACATATAAAAATCCCACTCCGATTAATTGCTAGTCGGTTCCCCACTGACAAACTTGCTCCTAGCGATTTTTACAACCATGTGAGGCACTCGATTAATAAAAGTTCTAGATAACAATTAATATTTTATTAATCTATAAACACCTAAAAATAAATAAGATGACAAATGTATAATATGTCAATGTGAATTAGCAGAAATACCCAAATGGGCCAATATGTGGCCATAATGGTTTGTTGCTATAGTCACGGATAAGATTTTGTTTTACTCTCTTTTATGATTAACATGCCATATGCATCAATCCATTAAAGCAAGAACAATCTCTACCTTTCCTTTCTTAACTTATCTTTGCCATCCACCCCTATACTTTTCCATAAACCCAACCAATAAAAGGAACCATTTTTTGCACTTGTCTTAGAAAGTGGGCCCACTTCCTCATTTTAGTCCTCAATGTTCAATATCACCAACCTATGTAATATAATCATCCTGATCATAATTGTTAGCGAGCAAAGCACTATAGCGAATAGTGTAGCGAAGCGCTCATGCATTGCTATCTTATTTTGGTGTTTCATTCCACAGCCATTAAATAGCGGGATTTTAGGTTTTTTTTGTTTTAATATAAACAACGATTAAATATACGTACACAATAGCAAGATTTTAGCTTTTTTTTCAGTTTGTTAAATGTACGTATAGAAACACTGTATTTGGATATAATATACATATAAAATATTTCGAAAATTTTCTTCTAGTGTATCACTAAACATAAAATAGTGTCTGCTATTTCATCGTTATCGCTACGTAGCGTGTAGGTTGCTTGTCGCTACCGTCCGCTATTCGCTTATTAACAGCTATGATCTTATTCAGAAAGGGTCCTTTCTACCTTCACTTAAGACAAAAATAAATAAATAATAAAGATTCGTGTTTGATTCAACAGTTATTAATGGTGGGTTGGTTTAAAACTTAATCAAGATAACAAGACACAAGGTACATGAGTTGTAGAATTTGTGTGGACACAAGCCATATAGTTAGCTGGGATATGGACCCTTCACCCGTGGTCCCGTATTAATTGTTACCCCATAAAAGCAAAGACAATTGTCATCATCAATTAAGCTCTTAACCAACTTCCAGAACTATATATTAGCTAAAACACACCAGGTCTTAATTTTACAAACTTACACACCAGGTCTGAATTTTACAAACTTACAGTCATTCAAGTCGCTTTCGCCTTGTAAACACGTCGATGCTAAACATCATATTAACAAAAACAGACCCACCCAGGACCCATTTTATACCCGGTTTGTATAATTGTATAGAATGTCAATCCTTTGGAAACTGAACATGACCACTAGATATATGTGGTTGGTCTAGCTTATAATAGTTACTACTGTGATGAGATTCTACTTGTCAGAAATTTCTATAATTCTTTTGTGTTGATTTTTGCTCCTGAAGTAGAATTCTTCTAGTTTTAAATCTTCTGCAGATACGAGTAGTTCTGTGTTACTCGTGTTTCGTCTGTGCTGCATAGATGCTTTGAATGGTTAATGATAGTGTCTTGGGATGCTGGTTGAAAGAGGTTCCAGTTTTCGGTGGAAATATTATAGTTTTGTATCCACAATATCCACATGATTGTCAGGGTAGGCTTTCTGGTTGCTGCTTCAATTGCAGCGTATGCCGTTAAGCAGGTTAACGTTAAACGTCCTCCGTCAACTCCTGTAAAAAAATCTGCAGGTTGTTCTTGCTCTTTTAGATAGCAAATAATAATATTTTGTTTCGAATTTTTTATTTGTTTACTTTTTGTATAAATACTGATGTTTCAGGAAAGGATGCAGAGGAAGAGGAAAAAGAAGAGGTCAAATTGATTAGCGGTTTGATCAATGTGCAGCCAAACAGTCCTGATTTTGAAGATGACATCTTACCAGAGTTTGCAGACCTTTTATCGGGTGAAATCGATATTCCATACGATAAAGACCGAGTTTACGAAGCCGAGATGGCTAACAGCGAAAACGAGCTGGAACGGTTACGAAACCTGGTCAAAGATTTCGAGGAACGGGAAGTCAAACTCGAAGGTGAATTACTTGAATACTACGGACTAAAAGAACAAGAATCCGATGTTGTTGAATTACAACGACAAGTAAAGATTAAAACCGTGGAAATCGATATGTTGAACAAGACGATCAGCACGTTACAAACTGAGAGGAAGAAACTGCAAGAAGAAGTTCTTCAAGCTGCTTCGTACAAGAAGGAATTGAATTCCGCGAGGAGTAAAATTAAGGAGCTTCAGAGACAGTTTCAACTTGAAGCGAATCAGACGAAAGGGCAGCTGTTGTTGTTAAAGCAACAAGTTGGAATTCTTCAAACGAAAGAAAAAGATGCAGTCAGAAAAGATATTGATATTGATAAAAAGTTGAAAACTTTAAAGGAGTTAGAAGTGGATGTTGTGGAGCTTAAGCGGAAGAACCGAGAGCTTCAGCATGAGAAGAGAGAGTTAGTTATTAAGCTCGATGCAGCTGAGGCTAGAATCGCGACATTATCCAGTACTACCGAGGTAACTCTTTGTTATACGATAAGTGGATCTCTAATTCATTAATTCATTGATGTTTTTGATCATCGTAATGTGTTTTTTTCATGGTGTTACAGACGGAAATGGTGGCGAATGTTAGAGAAGAGGTGAATAAGTTAAAGCACACAAATGAAGATCTCTTAAAGCAAGTAGAGGGACTCCAGATGAACCGTTTTAGTGAAGTCGAGGAGCTTGTTTACCTTCGTTGGGTCAACGCATGTCTACGGTTCGAGCTTCGAAACTACGAGACACCAGCTGGGAAAACATCTGCTCGTGACTTGAACAAAAACCTGAGCCCAAGATCCCAAGAAAAAGCTAAACAGTTGATGTTAGAGTACGCGGGTTCTGAACGTGGACAAGGTGGGGACACTGACCTCGACAGCAACTTTTCTCTACCATCGTCTCCCGGAAGTGAGGATTTCGACACTGCTTCGATTGATAGTTCCATGAGTCGGTATAGTAGTCTTAGTAAAAAACCGAGTTTGATTCAGAAACTTAAGAAATGGGGTAAAGGCAAAGACGATTCTCAATCTAGTGCGCTTTCTTCACCTTCAAGATCTTTTTCAGGCGGGTCCCCACTGCGTAGCTCTAGCCAGAAACCGAGAGGCCCGTTAGAAGCTCTTATGTTGAGAAATGCTGGTGAGTCTGTAGCGATCACCACGTTCGGAGAGGGTGATCAAGAAGCCCCTAATTCTCCTTCTGATCCGAACAATGTCGCATCATCATTCCAGTTAATGTCTAGATCAGTTGAAGGCGTTTTAGACGAAAAGTACCCTGCGTATAAAGACCGTCATAAGCTCGCTTTAGAACGTGAAAAGAAAATCAAGGAAAAAGCCAATCAAGCTAGAGCAATTCGGTTTGGTGATACGTCAGGTTACAAACCACCAAGCAACAGTAAGACAGCTAGTTTACCGCCAAAACTCGCTCAAGTTAAGGAACGAGTAACACTAACTCCTGACGCTTCCGCCAATCAGTCTACTGACGGAAGTGCACTTGGTTCTTCAACGGTTAGTAAGATGCAATATGCAGACATTGAAAAGAGACCACCTAGGACCGCACGTCCTCCGCCCAAACGGACAGGTGGGGCTCCTGCTGCCACCGCTAATCCGGTGGTGTCTGGAGGTGGGCCTCCTCCTCCACCTCCCCCACCAGGGGCTCCACCGCCACCTGGTGGGCCGCCACCACCACCCCCTCCGCCAGGAAGCCTTGGCAGAGGAGCTGGCGGTGGTGACAAAGTTCACCGCGCTCCAGAACTGGTTGAGTTCTACCAGAGCTTGATGAAACGTGAAGCGAAGAAGGATACATCTGTTATATCAACTATTGCGTCTAACACGGCAGATGCAAGGAGTAACATGATTGGGGAGATTGAGAACCGATCGACTTTCCTGTTGGCTGTATGTTTCAAGATTCTGAACTTTAATCTAGTTTGATTTGATATAATATTGTGCTAAATAAAGTTTTGTGTTTTTTCAGGTAAAAGCTGATGTGGAAACTCAAGGTGATTTTGTCGAGTCACTTGCTTCGGAAGTCCGTGCTGCTTCGTTTACAGACATAGAAGATCTGCTGGCCTTTGTAAACTGGCTAGATGAAGAACTTTCCTTCTTGGTATGCCTTACATAATTTGTTTAATATAAAGCGTTTTTAAGTTGCATTTTACAAAAATAATAAAGAAACAAAGATTGAGTTATGTTGTGATGTTTGGAAAGGTTGATGAGAGGGCAGTACTGAAGCACTTTGACTGGCCAGAAGGGAAAGCAGATGCACTGAGAGAAGCAGCCTTTGAATATCAAGATCTAATGAAACTTGAATCACAAGTAACTAACTTTGTTGATGATCCCAATCTCTCTTGTGAAGCTGCTTTGAAGAAGATGTACAGGTTGCTTGAAAAGTATGTATCAAACACTCTAATTCTCAAATCATTTTATTAATCATTAGGGTGTTCATGGTCAGGTTTGACGGTTTTTAGGTCAAACAGTGAGCCAAACCATTAGTAATGGTTTTTGACCATTGTAAATCAAAACAAAGTTCTTGAAAAATTAATTCCAAACCATGCTGTTATTGATGGTTTGGCTTCGATTTGGTTACACCTTTTGGGCTTATTGGGCCTTTGTAATAAAAATAACATAAAACATCATTAAAGTAAAGAAGTGACAATGTTCCGGAACATAAACTTAAAAAGACCAACTCTTTGTATTGTATTCTTAAGCAAAGCCCAATCATGTGTATATAGTCCAACATGAAATGACTAAATGCCCAAGTAAAATATAGATACATAGCGCAAAATCTAACGGTACTGACCGATTATGAGTATAAACTATAAACCAAACTGTTCAATATGGTTTGAAAATTCCTAAACTGATCGACGGCAAAACCAAACCGATGGTCTGGTTATTTGTCAGGGTGGAGAACAGCGTTTATGCATTACTACGAACAAGGGACATGGCTATGTCTAGATACAAAGAATTTGGCATCCCAGTCAACTGGTTGCAAGATTCAGGTGTCGTAGGCAAGGTACAGTTATCTTAAGTTATAGTATCTTATTTTGTCACGCATTCAAAATGTAAAAAACTATAAAAATAGTAACAAACTTTTATTTGCAGATCAAGCTGGCGTCTGTACAATTGGCTAGGAAGTACATGAAGCGCGTTGCATCAGAACTTGATGCATTGGATGGACCCGAGAAAGAACCAAACAGAGAGTTTTTGGTGCTTCAGGGCGTGCGTTTTGCTTTTCGTGTTCATCAGGTAATATTTACTTTCAGGAATGGCAAAACTGACCTGCGGGTTGGGCAGGTTTTAAGCTGGGTTCAGCTCAAAACATGTTGGTATTGATCAATATGGGTTACGCTGACCCACAAACACTTTTTGTAACTGCTTTAGTTAAATATTATAAATAATTAAGTTTTATAAATGTATTGAAAACTTAAGGTTTTAAAATAAAATGATTTTGTGGTTCTATACATTTTGAAAACACTAGGGATGACTTTAACCTCTTTGACCTCCTAAAGGAGAAGTATAACCCAAATTGACCCTTTTTTCCATAAATAACGATTTCCACTTATGGCATATGTGCGTTGATGAACCTTCAAGTATGGTATTTTTGTCAATAAGGGTGTCGATTTTTGACACGACCCAAAACACGACTTGAAAATTATCATGTTTTGAGTTGTCATATCTAACTAGTTTAATAAATGGGTTGTGTTTGGGTTGACCTGCTAAAATAAAGGGTCGTTTTTGGGTTGACCTGTTTAACCTGTATAGTTAACAAGTCGACCCGAAAACCTGTTTATGATCTGTTTAACTCACTATTACAACCCATCAACGCTTTTACAACTTGATTACTATGTCAACCCGTTTAAATAAATGATGAAACTACCCCTGAAGCCATGGTTTTTGTTTACAGTTTGCAGGAGGATTTGACGCAGAGAGCATGAAGGCATTTGAAGAACTACGAAACCGAATGAATAAACAATCAAATGACGAAAATCCCCCTGAAGCATGAGCGTTACATTTTTTTTTATCTTTTTTTCATGATGATATATTCAATATTATAGTTTGTTTATAATTATTGTCTCTATGCAAAACCATATTCTTTATATCTTATAAAACCACATGATCAAATTCAGATAACAACAAAATACGTGGACGAGTTATACCTTTGTTTATACAAACTAAATGAAACTCTTAGTGACTTAAATCACTAAGAGTGATTAGAAGCAAAGTAAATGTTTAAATTCAGATCCGTTTTCGACATGGTGTGTTGAGTAACTATGGTAAAGGTGATTAGAAGCAATTTCAATAATCGAAGTAAAAAACTAGTAGGAGTTGAAGACATTTGACCAACACACATTTGACCCCTTTGAGTCTAGTTAAAGTAGAAGTTTAAGACACAGATGAGACCCTTTGAATCTAGTTAATCTAGCCAATGCATTTATCTTATGATAATTGATGAGTTATGGGATAGACTAGGGGTGGTTCAATGTGTTCTTAGGGATGTGTAGTGAACCCGAGCCGAGGCCAAAGCCAAGACCCTAGGATCTGATTCGTTCAAGTGTTGGCCGAATTCCGTTAACATAACCGATTTTGCTATGGTATATTCCTCAGTTACTAGCTAACATATTTTGCTATGGTACATTCCTTAATTACCATCGAACATATATAGCTAAGTTATAAGGAGTTATTGGAATTTGGAAATGTGGGTTTGTTTCTTGGGCCGTTTGTGGTAGGCATACTTAGTATTGGGCCGACTTTTATAGCTAATTTGTATAGGGTCCACAATCGTAGGCATTGGGACAGGCTTTCAAAAGCCCAATTGTTAGGACTCAGGAATGTTTGGTGCCTTAGATTTTGTATACTTTTTATTTTTTATAAATAAAAGTTTGTCTGAGTTCCGTCCCCCACCTAGTGGTGCACAAAAAACCCGAACCCGGACCCGAAAAAAACCCGGAACCGGGTATTATAAAACCCGGGTTTTTTATACCCCAACCCGAACCCGACCCTACCCGTAGGGTAGGGACCGGGTATGCATATTTGATCTAAAACCTAGAACCGGTTTTTTTATACCCGGTTTATACCCGAAACCCGGTTTTATAAATACCCGAACCCGAACCCGGAACCGGGTTTTATAAATACCCGGAACCGGTTTTTAAAAAAAACCCGATTTCGATGTAATCTTGTTTAATTATGTATGCATTAAGACTTCTAGTTCTTATGATTTAACAAAATTATGTATGCACTTTGATGTAATCTTGTTTAATTATTAGGTTTCTAATGATATTTGCCACCGCTACTTAATTATTTAGTATATTTCATTACAAGTGAAAACAAATATGCCAATATATGTTGGCCATTCTATTTTCTTTGTTTGTTTAATATCATTATTAGTTTTTGTATTTAATAAATTGTGCCTCTGTTTATAAAGTTCAAGAATAACCACATGAGGAACTATAAATTGTGCATCTGTTTATAAATTGTGCCTCTGTTTATCAATAGATTTGATGTCTATGTGTGAGAGTTATGTTTGATACATTTTATAAGCATAGTTCCGGTCGGGTTTTTTTAATACCCGGTGCGGGTTTTTTCCCAACCCGATGCATACCCGAACCCTACCCGAACCCGGAAATAGGGTATTATAATACCCGGGTTTTATAAAACCCGACCCGAACCCTACCCGAACCCGGGTATATAGGGTATACATTTTTGGTAGAGAACCCGGACCCGGACCCGATCCGGTTTTTAAAAAAACCCGATTTTGTAAAACCCGATCATACCCGAACCCGATCCTACCCGAAACCCGGTTTTTAAAAAAACCCGATTTGTGCACCACTACCCCCACCCCCTCACCAATATATACTCCAATATTAATATATTATATGCTAGGTTAGAACCCGTGTATTGCACGGGTTGAATAAATATAATTTTATATACTAAGTAATAAAATAGTTACATCTTTTAAAAACTCGTGTATTGCACGATTTGAATAAACACATGTCTTACACGAATAATGTAATCCGTTAGAACATTTAGTCATCAAGATGTGTTTTCTAACAAAAGGAACTTTGAGGTACTATTTACTTATTGTAACATCTCACTTTATTTTTTATTAGGTTAGAGAGTTGCGTATTACATGGTTTATAACATTTTACTTTGTTTCTTTATTTCTTTATTTATTATTAGGTTAGAAACTTACGTATTACCTGATGTTGGATAATCAACATAAAAAAAAGAAAAGAAATATTTTAGTAAAAAATATTAAATATACAAGAGATAAGCTGGATATTATGATTTAATATTATTATTATTTCATTGGAGTGTAAAACAGGATAATGAGATCCTTTATTAGAAATAGGATTCTAAATATACCATGTATAAAAATATATATATTCTACATGTATTGAATAAATCCTTTTAACGATACAGTTGATTAAAATAAATATTTTTATTTTAATATGTGATTATCAGTTATCTTTGTCCTTATCATCAAAATATAAAAACAATTAAAACTACCAATTAAATAAAATCTTTATCTTTATAAATATTTAAAACGCTAATATAGTTTTTTAGATTTTAATAATTAATATATGATTATAATAATTAATATATTATTATCAGTTATCTTTGTCTTTATCATTAAAACTCTTCTAAAATTTTAAATTTAATATTATCAATAATTGACTTTCCATAATAAATATTTAAAAAAATAATTAAGACTGCCTCATAGAATGCCATGTGTCCCTAACATGGTTTCTTTTATTATATGTATAGATTCTAGCCTTGACATCATTAGACTTTTCATGCTATATTTCAGCAAAAGCTACTAGAATTTTATTGGGTAAATTACACTTTTCGTCCTTTATGTTTGTACTGGATTGCAACGGATAGCCTTTAACTTCAATAATTACAGTCACAATCATTTATTTGTAAAACCCATTACACTTTACGTCCTTTGACCCTAACCTGGTTAAAATTTTCAGTTAAATATGTCATGTGATATATACATGAGGGTAGATTGGTAATTTTACTTATTTTATTTATCTAAAATAATATCAAATAATAAAAGAAATCAGAAAATTATACAATACATATGAAAAAGAAATCAGCTTTAAAGAAACTTATACAATATATATGAAAAATATAAACTCTCCCAGCTCTCTCTCTCTCTCTCTCTTCAACAAACCCTCACCAGTCACCGCCACTGGTAGCCACCACCGTCGTAATCGACCACCTACTACCACCATCTCTGCAACAACCAGTCTCTCCCACTGACAAGACGCCACCACCGTATTCCCACCCATCTTCATCTCATTCCGATCTGAAAAGCCACCTGCTCTAGATCTGAAAAAAGCCCATCTCCCACTCTCTCTAAAAACTCAAAGAACTGATCTCTCTCTCTCTCTTAACTCCTTTTTATGCGGCGGACTCGGTGGCTGGAGAAGGAGAAAGAGGCGGCTGAGGCGGTGCCGGTGGCCGGAGCATCAGATTCAGGGGCGGAAGAACAGAAACCGGCGAGTTCTTGAACAAATTGAAGATTTTTTTGAGTTGATCAGTGAAAATGTTGTGTTGTGTCTTTGAAATAAGGTACTTGAAATTGATGATTTTGCATACAGTTAATTGGTTGGTTGATTGATGATATTACACAGAAAGTTTTTCGTTTAGCTTTTATTGAATGTTTATCTGAGTATACTGTGTTAGAATTGATATATAGTTGTTGGTAATTCTTTGCTTTGATTAATGTTGGTGGGGGTTATTGATTTGGGGATGAACGGTGTGAAAGATAGTTTTTTTTAGGTTTTAGGATCATAGGGGTAAAATGACATAAATGCCCTTGCATGATATGCACATGATCTGATTTAACATAAAATTTTTACTTAGTTAGTGTAAAAGGACGAAATGTGTAATGAATTTTATAAATAAAGGATTGTGATTGTAATTATTAAAGTTAAAGGCTATCTATTGCAATCTGGTACAAACATAAAGGACGAAAAGTGTAATTTATCCAATTTTATTCTATTTTTAAAAAGAGTAAATTGCCATTTTAGTCCCTAAGGTTTGTCCAAATTTGTCATTTTCGTCAAAATAGTTTTTTTTTTCGCCTCTGGGTCCCTGACTTTTCACTTTTGTTGCCATTTTGATCACATTGTCTAACTCCATTCAAAAACCCCATTTTTAACAAGGGGTATTTTGAAGATTAACAAAAAAAAAAAAAGTTTTCAAATCGCCATTTTCATCCAAAACCATTGTTATAATTTTTTTTCTTTTAATCATTTATATATAATAATTATAATAATAAAAGTTATTAAATAATATCATTACTAAACCTACAATACACACAGATCTTTTGTCCGCCACCCACCCCATCATCTCTACCAACCGCTGCCACCACCACCGCTAACACCACCCTTACCCACCACCTGCCACCACCTGCCACCACCACACCCCACCGTTCACCAAATCAAAAGCCACCATCATCCTCAACCCATCATCCTCAGCGTTCCCCAAATTAAAAGTCGCCCACCACCACTACAGTATATATAACCACGAGACCACCTGAAAACACAAGAAATCAGATCTGAAATACATCTCTCCTCCCAATAACCACCACAAAACCATCCGGAACCCAAGTCCTCTCTCTGATGTCGCTGGAACCCACCATCGCACACCTCCCACCAGCGTCTCCCACCTCCGCATTCACCTCCCACCGCCACATAATTTGAATCTGTCATCATCATCATCGGAAACAGCCTAAAACGTTCAGATAGGAGGCGACAACGATGTGGTTTACGGTGGTGTGTGGTCGAAGATGACGGTGGTTTACGGTGGTGTGTGGTCGGAGATGACGGTGGTTGGTTGTTGGTGGTTCCAGGTTTAGGTGGCGATTGCAATAATGGTGTAGGTGACGGTGGTGGAGGTGGTTGGTGGATAGTTAGGTGACGATGGTGGATGATGTCTATGCAACTTTCATCTGTCTCCATTGAAGTTGCAGGTTTGGAAATAAAATTAGGGTTTTGGTGGAGAAGATGAAGATGCAGATGTGTAGAGGTAGAGAGAGAAAGAGAGGAGTTGAGGGGAAGAGTGAGAGAGGTGTGGAATTATGACAATTTACTCTTTTTTATCTTTTGTATAATAATAATAATAATAATAATAATAATAATAATAATAATAATAAAAGAATGGACCAAAATAGCAACTGAAAAGATTTAAATTGAAAATCCCTAAAATACCACTGGTTAAAAATGTGGTTTTTGGATGAAGTTAGGCAATGCGATCAAAATGGCAACAAAAGGGAAAAGTCAGGGATCCACAGGCGAAAAAAACTATTTGAACTAAAATGACAAATTTAGAGAAACCTCATGAACTAAAATGGCACTTTACTCTTTTAATAAAGATGAACTCCAATTTATTTTGGTGTTGGGATTGCTTTGGTAAATTATTACAGTGTTAACTAAAAAGTAAAAATAAAATAAAATTCAACATTAAAAAAATAAAATAAAATTCACCAATAAGGGTAAATTCGTGTGTTAAATGACCTAAATATAAGATACGTTAACTAATTGATGTCTGTATGTGTGTATGTTTTATATTGAGATGTGTATTGTGTCTTGGGAATATGTAATGTCATTTATTAAAACCAAAGCCACCAAAGGGTTGTTTTTGTGTACCCAATGCCGTCCACTCCATATATATTAGTGTTGAACCCTTTTTATTCCAACAAAACTCCAAACATGAGCTCACATATAAGAACCACCGTAACCTACGGATTAGTGCCGTAGGCTACGGTCCATATCTTCTGATGTAAACAGATTCTCCAAGCGTAGCCTTCGGGAATGTACAGTAACTTACGGTCAAATATGCTGAAACCTTTTATTTATTCGCAAGCCCCTTAACTTCATCCATTGGTGCTTCTTGATCTTCCGAACTAACTTTTGACTCGAAACAAGTCCCGGTTACTACAATATGCCTTGATAAGCATCCGTGGTAGTTCCGTTTCATCACCAAACATCATAACTTCACCGAATTACGTCAATTAACCTGTAAAATCACAAACTCTCGTAGTTACTATATTCAACATACATAATCGATTAAAACACAATAACACGCGTAATATAATCACTTTAACACCCAGGTTTCACACTCTCCATCACATCCCCACACTTATCATTGATTGTCCTCAAGCAACCATTACAACATTACTCACCTTATTAACAAGTTACCATTAAATCCCTTACCGAATTAGCAATTTAAGGTCCCAAGTCATACCCATCCCATAGACTGACACAATCGAGATTGACAATCTGACAAATAAGTGATACGCATTTAAAACAATTTAAGACTTGCCTAACTAAAACTAACACGCTTATGATACTACACACATGCCACACGCCCCTCACAATAATCGCTCCTCTCGGTTTAATCAAAACTAGCGTGTAATGTGCTAGTATATTTTTCGCTCAAAACCAACTATGCTACTTTGCAATCATAAGCTTGTATAGCAATCACACCTCCACTGTATCAAGTAACGTAGCACATATCAAAAGGACATTTTGGGTTTTGGGTTAAGGGTATAGGTAGGGAAATATTTTTAGCTTTTTATGTTTATTTGGCTAACACAACGAATACCAAACCATGACAACTTATTCACAATAGCACTAACACTTGGGTGATTTTCGACCCAATTATTTAACACGAACATAACAATGATTTTTTTTTTCTTTTTTCTCTTCTTTTTTTTCTATTTTTTTCATCATTTTTTTAAATATCTAACACATAATTGTCATTCATGGTTGGTAGTCAAACGGGTCAAACGAAAGGTGTAACAAACGAAGGGTAAAAGGCTCAACATGGTTAACTAAGGTGGGGGGATAAACAATCAACATATAACACAATGAATCGGTCCTAATGCCTTTATCATCTATGTGCATACGCTAAAGCACAGTCTCGGCACGTATCAAACCACACAAGTTCTAAGACAAAGCAACATATGGCCTACACTCAACAATTGAACATTTATTGAAATTCATGTAACGATCTAGTAGGCTCAAATATCTCACCGAACAAAAGGAATAAGGGTTGCCGACACGTAGCATGTGTGATTCCTAAAGCATGTTACCCCTAGTTAGGCTTCTCTTCCCAACTATTCTCTAAAAACATGTCAGAAATACTCTCATGAAACTTAAAGGGACA